>PVIJ01014789.1:0-39144 GCA_004024925.1 Scalopus aquaticus
ATGTGAGTGAAGGAGAATAAACACAGTTAACGCTTACAGTGTGTTGCATGCAGAGATGTGAGCAGCAGAATCCCTGACAGATTTTGGTTGTGGTCAGGGTCTGGGATAAGACCTGGTTTCTCCTGACCAAGTTTGACTTCCCTTAAGACCATGAAGATTAAGTATTGAAAGAGTTCTAACTCTTCTCCCTGACCATCAGGAGTCTGATGCCATCAAATTTTTTCTGGGGATATCTCTCACAGATGAGATTTTGCACATTAGGCCCATGCAAATGTAAACTCTCACTAGCCAGTGGGCCAAGTTGCTGGAGAGGTCATTGAGTAGATATGACCATCACAGGCAAACCCAAGAACAGATGGCACAATAGGAAGTTCCTCACTCCTCTGACTTGGAACGTACCTTCTACATACCTTCCCATAACAGGAGCGGTTTCAAGGATGCCACCTTGAAAGTAATTTGTAACTGAGACCATCTAGACTACATATAAGCTTGAACTCTAGTGTCCTCTATTAAACTTTTAAGATTCTGGCATGTGGGTGAGAGAGCTACCCAGTCTTTCAGCCATCCAGGACAAAGCTCTTATGTAAGTTCCCTTGTTGATTAAAAAGGCCACTCACAAATCTGCCTCTGTTTTTTTTTTAAAGATTTATTTATGCATACATTATATGGGGTGTAGGCCAGAAGTGTGGGGGTGGTGAGAGGATTCACCAGAGACAGAGTGGGGAGCAGTACAGGCGGATTTATTGAAATACACGCTGAGGGGAGTAGTGAGTGAGACAGGAGAGGTCTGCTGCGCCATGTGGGAAGCTCCCTGGCCAGAGATCGAATTCATGCTGCAGTGGCTGCAGATCGCTTCATAGTGCTACGACTTAAACCATTGCGCCACCAGGGAAGCTCAATCTGTCTTCTTTTTCTTCAGTCTCTCTGCCCTTCCTATACAGGGGCCAGTTTTGTATTTCAGTCCAGAAACTCCTGAGGTTGTAAATCAACAAAAGTTTAAGGCATCTGTCACCATTAAGGACAACTGCCATGTCAATCTGGATATTAAATTCTCCAAGGAGGTAGCAATCACTATGTGCAGTGCCATATTCTGGCCCACTTCTTTCTAGATGCTGGGTGACAAGGCCATTAAGGAGCCAGCCCTATACTGCTACTTGCAACATGGCAGGTCACTGTGGCCCTGGTGCAGGTCATCCCTGCTCCCAGAGGTGCTGGCATCTTCTGTAGGTCCAAGAAGGAGCAGAGGATGACTAGTATAGACAACTCACACCTAGGTCAGAGGCTGCACTGTCACCTTAGGCAACTTTGCCATGGCTACCTTTGATGGGACCTCCAAGAATTACCACAGTCTCATCCAATCATTTTCTACGTTGGAACTATGTTCACCAAGTCTCCCAATCAGGAATTTACTGACCTTCTAGTAAAAAATGCACCCTAAGTTACTGTGCAGAGGACCCAAGTCCTAACTGTAGCCACCAGGAGTTTTGATTTAAGAAAAATAAGGTAAACAAACCTGTAAATACAAATTTTAAAAAGAAAAAAAAATCACCTGTGAGACTTGTTAATAGGACATAATTTCAGCCTTTATCATCAGATATTTTGATTCATCAAGTGCTACTGCTGCAGTGATTACGAAACCACACTGACATACTTGGAGTTGTGCTTTATTATTATCCTCATTTTTCAGAGATTGGAGAAGTGCCTCTTATTGCCCCACACCGCCAAGTTACTTGCCCAGTCACTTTTCAGCTTGAAAAAACAAGACTGGTCAGGGTAACTGAAAGCAAACAATAACAAAGTCAACAATTCTACAAAACCTGCATTGGGCCTTGTAAACTAAAGCTATTTGCAAACTTCTGTTTGGAATTAAATTTTCTTTTTTAAACTCCTTTATAGTCTGCATTCACTAAATTATTCTTGATTTCTAGCCAAAATATCTGTTTAACAAGCACCATTTCAGACCCTTGAGAACTACCTTCCCCTATGAAAAAGACTTTAATGTCCTTTTTTTTTTTTTTAAAGATTTATTTATACATACAAGCTGGGGTACAGACCAGAGGTGTGGGACAGCGAGAGGGTCCACCAGAGACAGAATGGGGAGCAGAACAGGCAGATCAGAAATACACTGCTGAGGGGAGCAGCGGGTGAGGCAGGAGAGGTCTGCCACACCATGTGGGGTTCTCCCTGGCTGGGCTTTGAGCTAGCATCGCTGCTGCCAACAGCTCCACAGCGCAGCGCTCAACCGTTGCGCCACCAGGGAGGTCCTAATGTCCTTCTTTACCTCGGAAAAAATCCTCACTGTTAGCTCTTTAGAGTTCAAAGCTCTTTAGAGTTCCAAGATTTCCTATTACAAAACACCAAATGCATAAATTTCAATAGCTCAAACTTCATTATATAGAAGTATAGGTTATTAAGCAGCATTTGATGCGTAAAAGGGAAGTGGCAAGATATGAATTCAAATCAAATACCACTGGAGAACTGAAGTTTTTCATTGGCATAAGCAATATATTTTAATTTTTTTAGGGAAGTGGTAAGTTGCATTTTTTTGGAAAAAAATATAACACCACCTTTGGCTTGAAAAGTGTTTTGCATAGATATCGACAAGCTCCACTACCACAAAATAAACTTTATGTGAACTTTTGTGGGATTGTGTTTGGATCCATTTGAATTTACAATTGCTTGTCAAAGCAGTTCAGGAGTCAAGGTTTAAGAACAAGGGCTTAGATAAACAAGTAAGAACGCTGCTGGGGGAGTTTGGCTTTTCGAATCTTGAGACTTCAAGAGCGCGGGGACAGCGCGTTTCCGGGCTCCAGTTCCCAAAGGGCACGCCGGGCGCCTTTCATCTGTGCAGCCCCAGGACGTTTTTAGGGCGGGACTGCACAGTGGGACGGTCCCACCCACAGTACGCCCCTTGGCGCCCCGCCCTGCCTGCCCTCCCGGAGTCACCGAGAAGTGTCCACGTTCCCGTCGCCCCCTCGCTGTCCCAGCCATGGCCGCAACACTCCTTCGCGGGGCCCTGCGCGTGTGGGGAGCCCGGAGTGCGCTGCGGTCGCTGCCAGCGGCGAGGTGAGTATTCCCCAGCTCAGCTGTCAGGGCCTGGAGGCTGCAGGACTGAGTTGGCAACATCCATCCCTCTCCAGAGCTTGGAACGTGGGGGCCCTGCTTGGGCTGGGCTGTGGAGGGCAGGAGCTGGTCAAAGGTGGGGGCTGGGCCTCGCCTCTGGACTCCCTGAACCTGGGTGGGTCCGCTTCTGCTGGGTGGGACCCAGTGGGGCGAGGCAGGGACGTCGGCCGTGTAGCCCATACCGCGGGCAAAGTAAAAGGGGGGGTTTCAGCAAAAGCTCCAGCTGAGTGGGGGTGGCGGGGAGTGGGAAGGCCTGCCGGTCGGGTTCTGAGGCTTGCAGAGGGCACCCCGACCCTACTTCCGGAAGAGTTCCCATGAGGCAAGAGGTGGGTGGTCCGTCCATGGCAAGTGTTACCAGAGATCTGCCTGTGACCTTTGGTCCACTTAGCGCTTGATGGTGAACAGAGGAATAGGATGCTCACCCGGGACTGGGGCGGGGGGGGGGGGGGGGGGGGGGGTGGGGGAGAAGCACCCTCGCAAAACCCCAGGGAAGACAGCCCTGACAAGAAAAACCTGGCGAGTACCCAGTCAAAGGAAATTAACTGGATGTGTATTAACAGATCCTTTAACCGATTAAATGCAGAAGAATTAATGAAGGGCGTTTCTAAGTGGCTCCCTCACTTTTAAAGTAGTGTTTTTAAGATCAAGAGCCAGGAGAGATAAATTAGCCAGTTGGTGGTATTTGTGCTACTTGGGTAGTTGTGATACTCTACGGTACCATGGAAGTGGGGAGACAAAATGTTAAAGGAAGTTGAGAAAAATTTAGCCAGGAACTTACTTGACTTTAGGATTCACATACTTTTCCACTGGTCTTCTGTGCTTCATAAGATAGTGACACTCAAATATTTGGGTATGCACTCCTTTATGCGCTTGCAATTAGAGAACCCTCTCCCCCCAACAATCTTTTGTTTATGTGAGTTGTATCAATCCACAGGGATATCAATAGATATCTACTGAACATAAATGTTACAGATTTAGTTCATTTAAAAAGCATTTTGTTAAGTAAAATGTCAGAGAAAGATAACACACAAACACATGATCTCACTTGTTTGCGGAATTTTTAAAAACATGCAGGTAAAAATCTCATAGATACAAAGGAAAATTTGCTGATGGGGGAGTGTGGGCAAAATGAGTGAAGGGTGTCTAAAGGTATAATTTTACAGTAATAAAAGTTATGGGAATATAATGTACAGCAAGGTTACCATAATTAATACTACTGTATAGTATATTTGTAAAATGCTAAAAAGTACATCTTAAAAGTTCTGATCACAAGAAAAAAATTGTAACTACATTTGGTGATGGATGTTAATCAGATGGTGATAGTTTCACAATATATAGAAATAGGTAATCATTGTGTCATACACCTGAAACTAGTATAACAGTATATGTAAAATATATCTCAGTAATAAATATAACAATAATAAACCCATTGCATATCAGCGTAAATAACATTCTTAGGAAAATATACCTTGTCAGGCCTCCCTAGTGGCACAGGGGTTAAGTCTCAGCATGAAGCTATTAGCAGCCACTGCAGTATGAATTGGATCCTGGCCAGGGAGCTGACCCACATGGTGCAGCAGACCTCTCCTGTCTCAACCACTGCTCCCCTCAGCAGTGTATTTCAGTCAATCTGTCTGTTCTGCTCCCCACTCTGTCTCTGGTGAGTCCACTCACCCCCTCCCCCACACACACCTCTGGTCTACACCCCAGCTTTTGTATGCATAAATAAATCTTTAAAAACAAAAAGAAAATATACCCTTTCCAAGATAAGGGAGACATTTATATTTTTATGTCTTTTTTTTTTTTTTTAATTGAGGCCGCATTGGTTTACAATACCTCATTCAGCAATGTAGGATCACACCCTTCGGGTATGTTTCCACACCACACCTACCAACAAGGTTCCCATAAGTTTCCACCACAATCCATTGTGACTCCTCCAATAGCCTTGATTCTACAGTCAGATTTCTAGTGTTTGTCATTAGTTGGGTTTTAACTGACCCTTTGTTTCTCTATTCCACATACAAGTGAAACCATCCAGTATTTGTCTTTCTCTTTCTGACTTATTTTGCTCAGCATATTCCCCTCCAGATCTACCCACGTTGTCACAGATGGCAAAAATTTATTTATTTTTTATAACATTTTTTAAAGATTTATTTATTTATGCATACAAGCTGGGGTACAGGCCAGAGGTGTGGGGTGGTGAGAGGGCTCACCAGAGACAGAGTGAGGAGCAGAACAGGCAGATCGACGAAAATACACTGCCGAGGGGAGCAGCCGAAGAGGCAGGAGAGGTCTGCCGTGCCATGTCGAAATCTCCCCGGTCAGGCATCGAACTTGCGTCTCCGCTGCCGACAGCTCCACAGCAAAGGGCTTAACTGCTGTGCCACCAGGGAGGCCCATGAATTTATATTTTTTGATCGCTGATTAGTATTCCGTTTTGTTTATATACCACATCTTCCTAATCTATTCACCTGTCTTTGGGCACTAAGGTGGTTTCAATAAATTGACTATTGTAAATAGTGCTTCAATGAACATAGAAGTACATGTGTTGGGGCCTCCCTGGTGGCGCAGTGGTTAGGCTCTGAGCTGTGGAGCTGTGGGCAGCAGCAACAAGAGTTCAACGCCCAGCCCAGGAGATTCCCACATGGTATGGCAGATATCTCCTCCCTCACCCGTTGCTCCCCTCAGCAGTGTATTTCCATCGATCTGCCTGTTCTGCTCCCCACTCTGTCTCTGGTGAGCCCTCTCACTGCCCCACTCCAGCTTGTATACATAAATAAACAAATCTTTAAAAAAAAAAAGCACATGTGTCCCTTCAAACTAATGTTTCTGCATTCTTCAGTACTAATTCTTTTGCATTAGCTACCTAGAAGTGGAACTGCCAGTCATATGGTAGATCTATTTTAATATATTGAGAAATCTCCAAACTCTTTCCCATAGGGACTGACTGCATTTCCACCAACAGTGTATGAGGATTCCCTTTTCTCCAGAACTCAACAAAACTTGTGTTTGACTTAAGAGAAAACAACCTGATTCTCATATCTGCTTCTGCATTAAATCTATTGAGATAAATTATTTTGATTACAGTATAGGAAGAAAATCTGCTCTCATATACAAAACACTGAGAAAAGGTCCTGAAGGACCCTCTGAATAGGTTAGGTAGGCATATAGTCTTACTGTAACAGATTTCTTAAACTTTAATGAGTGTATGCATCATTTATAATATAAATGAGGATTTTAAAAATAAAAACAAAAATTAAAGCATTAGATTAGTGGCTGCTTATTGCCTTAGGAAGACAATGGCAAGTTTATTCAGTATAGATTTGCTGGTCTTTATAGGCAAAAAAAAGGGGCCAATTTTTCAATGTAGGTTCCTTGGTCTCTAAAGTAAGAAGCGCATGTTCCCACAAACTTGCTGCCAAGTGTTTTGGGTTTTTTCCATCTGCATATCCTTTCTTGCCTGACTTTAAATTATTTATTTTCCCTGGCACGTCTTTCATTTTCTTATGCCTCTATATATTTTACTTAGATATATTCCAAAGGTTGTTTAACATAATATGGGTTCTAAAATTTTAAGATCCAAGCAGACCTGAATGTAAATTTTGCTCTTATTATTTACTAATTATTTTCACTAATGGTTCAGTGTCTTAGCGCCTCAGTTTTCTAGTCTCAGCTCATTTATATTCTGAGGAAAAATCTCAAGTATGAAAAAGTTATATGGACAAATGTGTGCATAATAGTTTTATTTATATGAGCAAGAAATCATTTCAGAATTTTAGTCTGCTTATTATTGCAGTGATCTGTTAAGCACAGGGGTCTCCTGTGACCCCTGACCTCATTTACTTTTCTCACTCCATTCACATTAGATCTTCTTGCTTTTTCTAAAACATACCCAACATCATCCCACCCTACTGAGTTAGATCTGAGGCATCCAGGACAGGAGGGAGGGGAAGAGAGGGGAAGAGGTGAAAACAGTTGGGGGAAGAGCACAGTGGATTATGACTAAGGCTGCCAAATGGGGGAGTGTGGTAGGTGGGAGCAAAGGGGAGGAGGGTGCAATGGAGGATTTCTGGGGATTTGGTGGTGTGTGTAGTGAAATAATTCTCATTTATAGAGGTATAAACCCATACTTCAAGACATACTAAGTTATAAATTAACGTTACCTAAATAAATATAACCTAAAGAAGAATCTTTTTGCCTGGCTAACTCTATCACCTTTATATTTGCTCAAAACCCATTTGTCTGATTTAATCTACTCTGCACAAATTTTTGCTGCAAGCTCTGTGCCTCCTTGTCCCCACCACACTCTGATCCCTGGTCACTTTTCCATAGTACTTATCATTTTCTAACATATTTTATAATTTGCTGCTTTACTGTATTTATGACTAGTACTGAATGGTAATAATACAGGCATGGAGACAGGGATCTTTGTTTTGCTCACTGTTGTATCCTAAGTTACCTGAACTGCATATCAACCAGAAAAACATTTATGGAGACAAAAGGCAGTATAAAATCTGGTATTATCTCTTGACTTTCTGTGCACCACTGAAGATCTGGTATTGCCAGGAGCCACTGCCCCGGCCAGTGTTACCAGTATTGTAAGACTAAGCCATATCCAGTCCAGCTGCTGTGGAGGTGTCCCTGATGTCACATTCACATGGCTGACCTGGAGCAAGAGAAGGCAATAGTGGATGAGTTCCCACTCCCCTTGACTTCCCATATTTGTGCCAGCAAGTACATGGTGAAAGGGGGTGGCAAAGAGGGGTTTTATATCCAAGTGAGACCTCAAACCTTCCACGTGACCTATATCAACTAGATGTTGTCCTGTCCTGGGACTGACAGGCTCCAGACAGTATGCAGGGAGCTTTTGGAAAACCCCAGTGCACAGTGGCCAGGGTCCACAATGGCCAAGTCATTGTGTCCATCCATCCCAAGCAGCAGAACGAGGGACATGGATTGAGTGCCTGCACAGGCCAAGTTCAAATGCCCGGCCACCAGAAGAACCACGTCCCCCAAAGTGGTGGGGCTTTGCCCAGTTTGATGGGGATGAATTTGATGACCTGCTGGTTCATCCCAGTTGGTTATGAGGCCAAATACATCCCTAGTCATGCCCCCTGGATAAACCTTGGGCCCTGCACTGATGAAAGCCTCTGACTGCCTTCTCCATATTAAAAAAAAAAACAAAAAAAAAACATAGTAGTACTAAATATTCATAACTAAAGGTTACCAATTGAAAGGCATCTCAGGTTGTATTAACACAGAACTCAACTAAAAATTGAATGTTAAAGATAAACCTAAAGCAAGATGGCACAAAATGCATATTAAGTGTATATTAACTCAGGCTGCCTTAATAAAACACCATAGACTGAGTGGCTTAAACCACAGAATTTTATTTCTCATAATTTTAGAGTCCGGATAGTCCAAGATCAAGGTGCTGGATAATTCAGTTCCTGGTGAGAGTTCATGCTGGCTTGTGTGTGGCCACTTTCTCCACATGTCCTCACATGACCTGCCCTTGTTGCTTCCGTATAGAGAGAGATATATCCTCTCCCTCTTTTCATAAGGCTGCCAGTCCTCTGGGATTAAAACTACACCCTCATGAGTTCATTTAAGTACAATTACTTCCTCAAAACCCTATTCAAATAAAGTCCCATTGGGAGTTAAAACTTAGGCATATAAATTTAGGGAGACACAATTCAGTAAATAGCATTAAGCAAAGATACATAAACCAGGAGAAAATAATCCATCTGGGGAGAATGACAGACAAAACCTAGTTATTAATAAACAAGACTGGGTCAATTTTGGACAGAGACCAAAAAGGTGGGGGAGGGGGGCAGGAAAAAAAAAACAGTCTAAGAAAGAGAGGAGCCCAAAAATGAATTTCATGTAAAACAAAAAATATCCTCTGGCGATATTTGAATATATATGGTTTTTAAAAAGTTTTTTTAGTTGTAAGTTTAAGCATGTGCAAAGATTTTCAACATCTTCTCAGGAGTACCCCCTGGAGGCCAAGAAGGGGCCATATGAAAACTTGAACTAAAGGGACTACAGTGAAATCTCACTTTAAACTTAGGCTGAGGGGCCGGAGAGGAAAGGGTCATTTTCTGATGATCTTGTACTAATCTTTATAGTGACTGGTAGACATTTAGGTAATGTGGCAATTAGGTCAATCTAGTTTACATCTTGTATGCCTGCCATTTGAAATTGTGCGATTCTAGATAAAATATTAATTTGGAAGAGTGCATTGTTTTAAACATCATACATGACATTGTAACTTATAAATATTATTCTGTTGTACTATTGAATTTTACATAATTTAATTCACATCATGTGACAGCAGTCTTTTACCTGAACTCAAATCTGTACTGTAAATGATTATGACTCTAAATGATTATAGGTCTATAAGTGATTATGGAATTAGAGTGAAGAATGAGTTGAATAAGAGTAAACTACTGCTTAATCTCATTCTATCAGAGTAAATTCTATCAAAAGTAGAGAGGCTCAAATTTGAACAGGTTTGTCAAATTTCAGGCTCATTCTACATACCTCTTAAGCGTATCTGGGGGGAAAAAGACAGGTTTTTGTTAATGAGTTAATCATCCATGTTGTTCAGTGACACTAACTGAAGAGTAACAACTCATTTAATTTTCTTTATGTGTATTTTTAAGATGTTCTCACTCCGGAGCAGAGGAACGTCTAGAAACTCCTTCCGCTAAAAAATTAACAGATATAGGAATTAGAAGAATCTTCTCTTCAGAGCATGACATCTTCCGGGAAAGCGCAAGGAAGTTTTTTCAAGAAGAAGTGATTCCTTATCACGCAGAGTAAGTGGCAGATTTTCCTTTAAAATAATGTACACTAAGAATACAATAAGGACCATTTCCTAGTATGCTGTGTGTTTTTCTACAGAAAAAAAAACTGTGTTCAGTGCTTTTGCTTTGGTGAAATGCAAGCATTTTTACCACTCTTCAGTATAATACTGTAAGGTTACGAGATTCTTTAGCTAGTTCAAAGTATTTTAAATGATTTTTACAACATACAACTCAAACATAAGAAAGTTTAAAAATCTACAGTTCAATTTAAAAACAGTATGTTTGAAAACTGGTTAAGTGGCAACAAACTGTTAGTCAATTCCATATTCTTTCTTTTTCTTATGAATAAATTAAAGAACATAAAAGCTCAAATGCCAGTATAATGCAAATCTTGGTAGGCAATTGGCTATCTTACAGTAATTTCATTACTGTATGAAACATTTACTGATTACTTTATTGACCAACAAAGTATAATTTCTATTAAAATAGGATTTTGCTGTGTTTCCAAAATGCGCTCAACATCAATATGTTACCACAGTTAGAATGTTTTTAATGTTTAAATATCTTCTATTACATTTTTTTTAAAATATTTGCTTGATAAGAATAACCAAAATTAGCTGAACTCTGATACCATAACTAGTCTTTGGTGAAAAGCAAGTAGATTCTTAAAGACAAAAGAAACAGTATATTTCACAGTAGGAGAATCATTTTTGTTCATTTCTTTACTGCTTTAAATTTTCTTCCAGAAAAACATTGGCAAGGTCATGAAGTAAATATGATTGAAGCTGAAAATTTAGGGTCAATAAAATATTTCCAAAGCTATTTTAGGCAATCTCTACATCAAAACACACATGATGTGTGGCTTCTATATTCTTGAGGCATCTGTGTTTACTTTAAATCAGTAGCTTCAAATACCCTAAATCTTACTATATCTATTACTCTTTTCAAAAAGCACAAAAATTCTTATTCTTTATTTCTAAATAGCCATCTTTCTTCATCATGCCATTCTCATTTTTAAAGAAAAAAATGTAGCAGTTGCATGATATTACTCAAATATCTAATCTTTTCAGAAGTTCATTTGATAAGCTGTTCCTGTTCTGTTTTTTCTACTTAAATGGCAATAAGATTGCCTATTCTTGTCAGCTTTTATGTATACTTTCCTATAATGTCAGCACTTTAAGGAAATATGCAGAGGGCAGTTAACTTTAAGGAAATATGCAGAAGGCAATCACCTTTACAGAACAGGTAGGCAAATTCCTAAAACTATATGGCACAATTAACCTTGTATCCTAAGAGTACCGGCCATGAGAAACTATGCCTGCCACTGGTCAACAAATTTTTACAAATGTCATGTTACTGAAATATTATTAGTCATTTCCTATTAATTTGTATGTGCAAATATAACAGTCAAATTCTAATTTTGTCTCTAGTTTTTTCTTGTAATCTGCAATAAATTGATGTTTACATCATGAAACGCATGCCAATAGTAATAGGCCTACTGTTAATACCTGTAAAAAAATCAATTCATAGACTACTTCTTAGATTTCTTCGTTTATCTCTTGTACAGCTGTTCAGGAGCATCTCTGGGGAGTGTCCAGCAGTAGTCAGCCAGCATTGTAGTGGACCATTTTCCCTGGTATCTTTGTTCCATTGATGCGATATCTTGATGAAAACGTTTGCCATGTTCATCACTAACCATATCACAGTTTTCAGGGAAGAAATCCAGATGGGAATGAAGGAAGTGGGTCTTTAGAGACATATTGCAGCCACATTTCTGATACTGCATCAGCATGTCTTCTACTAGTTCCTTGTAGTTTTCTGCCCTAACATTCCCAAGAAAGTTTGTAGACAATAGGTGAAAAGCATTCCATGCTGGTTTCGCATCACCTTGCAGCAAGTTGTTGAACCGGTCATCTTTGAAGAGCCCTCAAATCTGAGGGCCCAAAAAAACTCCCTCTTTAATCTTTGCTTCGCTGAGTCGAGGAAATTTTTCATGCAGGTATCGGAAAGCTGGCGAGGTCCATGGCTTTCATGAAATTCTTCATCAAACCTAGTTTGATGTGAAGGGGTGGTAGCAGGATTTTGTGAGCCTCGACCAGAGCTAGATGCTGGATATTCTTCTCTCCAACTGCTACATTTTGTCTACGAGTCCATTCCTTCCACAGGTAGTGCAATTCACTTGCTCGGCTATCCCACTCACGTAATAAACACGTGTGTTTTGCATATCCCTGCTGCAGTCCCATTAAAAGGGCAACTAGCTTCAAATCACCACAGACATGCCAGCTGTACTTGTTATACTCAATAGAATTCAGTAGCTGCTTTAAGTTATTGTATGTTTCTTTCATGTGGACAGCATGCACTAATGAAATAGATGGAAGATGGTTTCCATTGTGCAAAAGCACAGCCTTAAGACTCAGTTTTGAAGAGTCTAGAAATAGTCTCCATTCTTGTAGGTCATGAGTGATTTCTAAGGCATTCATGAGGCCTTCAATATCGGAGCAGAATACCAGAGTACTTTCCTTTCTGAAGAAAGGCACCAAATGCTGGTGGCGCTTTCGATATCAAGTAATTGTCACATCTTCTTCTAGAAGATTCCATTGTTGGAGTCTTGATCCTAGCCATTCTGCCGTGTTCTTGGATAAGTCCAAATCACAAACCAGGTCATTTAGTTCTTCTTGTGCTAGTCTGTGTGGGATTGATACACCACAGAGAAAATCTGGATCACTGCATGCTGATGGACCAGGAGAAGAACAGGTCAGCTCACCCTTGTCCTCAGCAGATGAATCAAGAGAATATTCTGCTGGAGGTTCTGGAATAGGAAGTCCCTCACCATGTGGAACTGGTCTCTATGCAGACAGAATGTTTGAGTGGACTATTCTCGACTTCTTTTGCTTTGTTATTCCACCAGAAAGAGGAGGAACCAAGCAGAAGTAACAGTCTTCTATGTGGTTGCTTGGCTCTCTCCACACCATGGGGACTGCAAACTGCATGGATGGTCTTTTGCCACTGAACCACTGTGAGAGCTGTGTTGTACATAGAGCATAGCATATATGCGGGCCCAAGGCTTTTCTTGGTCACCAACCTTGCATCCGAAGTCAGGATGATAAGCCTTCTTCACTTGAGAAGTGATACTTTTCTTCTGGTTGGCAAATGTCACTTCCCCACAAATAGAGCAGAAATTGTCCATGCTATGAACGCACTTTGGAGGCATGACTGTTCTGTGTTGTGCCTAAATGTATAAAATAATAACAGTTCTGTGTAACAGTAGCTTAAACTGTCTTGCACAAAGTCCGAAATATTTTCACTGCTCAACCTTTCCGACAGGGCTTTATATAATGCACTGCTGACTTCAACTTACTTCAGCAGCCACCTGACAGTAGGATCGCATTGCATCAGAAAATGATGCAATCCACTCTGGATGATGTATGCATGATGGTATTATGCAATGTGATGCAATATTACATCATTCTAGGCTGATTTAGGATGTTGTTGCCGTCCTACTGGATACATTTACACGGTGAAACATATAAAATGAATTATATGAAATGTCTTCAAAACGAGAGCTAATAAAAAAAATTTCAGGGTTATATTCATGTTCAGCACACCAAGATACTACAGATTGGGGCCTTTTTAAGTCAGTAATGATCTCAATGTTGACCAGTGTTATCAATGGATGTAATTTACAGGGCCAAGAGATAACTCAAGAGTGGGTAAGAAAATGACAAATATGAAGAGTCAGGAAGCGCACAAGAGAAAAAGAAATAATAAAAGAGTCAGATAGAAATAGCAGGTTCTGGCCAATGTCTGCAACTGCTTTAAATTAAGGGAGGCTACCTACACAAAATCATTCTTAAATTCAAATTGTGGCCATTTAAATAATATGAAAAAAAAAATTCTGATTGCAAAATGCTTGCTATTTGCAGATGGGAGAAAGCTGGAGAAGTGAGTCGGGAGCTTTGGGAAAAAGCTGGCAAACAAGGACTGCTCGGTGTCAACATCACAGAGAACCACGGAGGGATTGGCGGGGACTTGTACTCAGCTGCTGTTGTCTGGGAGGAGCAGTAAGTATGGACACATTTGAAGTTAAGTCTTGTTTTTTAAGTACACTGCTCAGCTTCCTGAGATGATTTGAAAAATGATTTCTAATTTTCTTGTAAGATTGAAAGTTCACTGGAAAATGTGACAGATTATACCACTCACATGACCTTGCAGGTTTTTGGAATATAGAAAGATGGTAAGATGTTTCTTTTAAGTTGTTAAAATAGGTACTGTTCAAAATTAGAGATACAGATTCTGACCTCCCTGCTGGCGCAAGGGGTTAAGTCTCAGCACTATGAAGCTATCAGCAGCCACTGCAGCAAGAGTTTGATTCCCCCACCAGGGAGCTTCCCACATGGCGCGCAGACCTCTCCTGTCTCACCTGCTGCTCCCCTCAGCTGTGTATTTCAGTCAGTCTGCCTGTTCTGCTCCCCACTCTGTCTCTGGTGAATCTTCCCGCCCCCCCCACACCTCTGGCCTACACCCCAGCTCTTGTATGTGTAAGTAAATAAATCTTTTTTTAAAAATTGAGGTAATTTCATTTCTACAATGGCCCATATGGTTATTTCCATCTTGAAAAGTCATCTTTGAAGAACAGAAAAGTGGGACAATATTTCTATCAAATGCACTAGATGTTTAATACATAAGGAGAAATTAAGATTTCAGTTGATAAATGGGCAAAAGATTTGAACCACAATACATCATACATGCATGAAGTTTTTCAGATGAAAAAAGTTCATCCTTAGCACCAAACAAATGCAATTAAATTTACCTAAATGTATTATTTTGTGTATCTGGAAAAGTTAATGAAAATAAAAATCATTATACCCACCACTGACATGGTTACATTTAGAGTAATAAATTCATATACAAAAACAGTAAATGCTTTGGGGATTAAAAATATGGATATGTATAAAAACCGAATATCTCTGGTCTTTAATCTAGGACACCACTTTGAAGAATTTATTTTAAGGAAATAATTTAAAAGAAAAATAACAGCTATGTACAGAAATCACAGTCATGCTATGTCAGAAACCCCCAAACTTGGAAGTAATCTAAATGTCAATCAGCAGGGAAATAAATAAATAAATTATAGTATATAATCACTTGATAATATTTTTGATAATATTTTGCAGCTATTTAAGATTATTATTGTGACAACTGTATAAGAAATAGATTTTTTTCCATGTCATATAACTTAAAAACAACATAGTAAAGTACAAAAGCGGACACAGCAACTGCAGCTCTAGTAGAATATATCCTAATGGCAAAGGTAATTTGTCAAAATGTTGCTATGTAAAGGTAATATAGATGATGAATATCTTTAAAGATTTTGTCCTTTAACTCATTCCTTAAGTGATCATTGAACTCTGTTAGTGCACTGTTATGTTATTTAAAGATTAGTGAAAAATAAAGAAAAAAAACCTTCAAGAACTTCATAAGTTTGTGGAGAGACATGTTATTACCATACGTGATAAGACCTTTCGTATTTTGTTATTTTTAAATTCAGAAACAAACACAAACAGGACAAAACTGCTATTTCATGTTTTAAATTTTCTTCTTTTTTCTTTCCAAGAGCATATTCAAATTGTACAGGCCCAGGTTTTAGTCTTCATTCAGATATTGTCATGCCCTATATTGCAAATTATGGCTCAGAAGAACAGATTAAGCGTTTCATCCCGGAGATGACTGCAGGGAAATGTATTGGTGCCATTGCAATGACAGAGCCTGGAGCTGGAAGGTAAATTAACATTCAGTTGGTTATGAATTCCTAGAAACACTGCCCTAACAACAAATAGTTGCTCAGCACAACTCTGCATATGTTAGGAGGAATACAAAGATGAACACAGAACTTCCAACTGCAATTTTTACCAGTTAATGCATTTTACACCCTATTGCAATTACAGTGATTTGCAAGGAGTGAGAACAAATGCCAAAAAGGATGGAAGTGACTGGATTCTGAATGGGAGCAAGGTATGTATAAAGGGACTTCCACAGCCCTCACCTGAGTCACACCCTGCCGAGCCATGTCTGATAACTTCTCTTTACTGATGTATGCTATCATTTCTAGGAACTCATGCAAGAATTGATTTTACTTAGGTTTGTTTTGGATACAGTAAGAAATCTGTAAGGTAAACATTACGTGAAGTGGGCTCCTCTTTTACTTTGCATTTTGCTTGACCTGTCACTAATATGACCGCTGCTCTTGTAGCTCTCAGACAGTCCTCAAAAAGGGGAAAGTAAGGCTCACCTTGTCTAAGCACGGGACAAACAACAGCTAATCATAAAAAACTTTGTTAATCACAAATTGGGAAAAAAGGGCCTCCCTGGTGGCGCAGCGGTTAAGCGCTACGCTGTGGAGCTGTCAGCAGCAGTGACCCGAGTTCGACACTCAACCAGGGAGCTTCCCACATGGCCCAGCAGACCTCTCCTGCCTCTCCCGCTGCTCCCCTCAGCAGTGTATTTCAGTGGATCCGCCTGTTCTGCTCCCCACTCTGTCTCTGGTGAACCCTCTCGCTGCCCCATGCCTCTGGCCTATACCCCAGCTTGTATGCATAAATAAATAAATCTTTAAAAAAAATTGGGAAAAAAAACTTTTTCATAAATATCAAAAAGTGTTTCATAATATCTTAGAAGAGAAAAATATCTTTGGTAGAATTTGAAATCCCTTCAGTCCTTCTGAGAATCACAGCAACCCACTGATAACATTGAAGAGCCCTCTAGTTAAGATTACAGATTCCATAGTAACTACATCCCTTAGAACTGGATGCTGATGGTAGAGGCTTTTTCTGCCTCCGTGTGAACCTGGTATACACTCAGTAAATGCTTGTTAACTGTTAAGTGAGGGAAGGATGCTCATTTTCCACTGTAAGGAAATCTTGTAAAAATATGTTTCAAGGCCTGTTGAAGGACAAGTTTTTTTGTTTTCTTTAAATTTTTTAAGATTTCTAATTATTTTTAGACTATACCTTTATATTTTCAAAATTAAAAGTTTGGATGATGTGGCCCCATCAAATTGCTATGAAATTTTCTAAGCATTCAGTTTCTGTGCTTACGTAGTACGGTTTGTGGACTGACATTGGTGTGAAGAACACATTTTGAGCAGTCCATTTCTAAAGACCATTCCATAATTTAGTTTTATAATTATTATAAAGAAAAAAATACCTGTGGTATCAAATACATTAGAAAATATGCACAATTTCCCACTCTTTGATATGCATTGTGGACCTTTTAAAGTTGGATACAGCATGTCTTATACCCTAGGAAGTTCTCTTTATAAAGTATCTTAAGTCACTGATGTTTTTCAAACATATTTTAAGAAATATCATTCTGAATTATTTATCCTAAGAATTATAAGTGTTAACTCCAATATACAATCAGTTAACTCTACCCACAGAGGACTGATTGTGGCAGAAAAGTAGGATATTTAGGACTTCATCTTTCTAAGCAGGCACACTCTGCTTGGTTCATCTGTGGGAACACTGACTCTGTTCCCAAACTCTGTTAGGAAGAGTAGAAAAATTAAAGCAAGCCTAAGTAAGGGAATAAGTAAGTACACATAGTACATCAACCCATGAATTAGTATATACCCATTAAAACCGACACAAAGTTTTTAACAGCACAGGAAAATAATGAAAATCAAAACTACGCTTTTTCAGAAACTGATAAATCTAAGAGTACAAATACTTTAATACTATTGTCCCCTTTAGAGCAGATTCCTTTTTCTTATCTGCAGCATCTTTCTAAAATGGGGAGAGAGAAAAAGAGGAGGAGGGTTGAGGGCAAGGAGGAAGGTGTGCACAGTGGAGCATACTGGAGGATGATGGGCATTTTGGTGATGGGAAAACTATGGTGACCACACCCGAGGGCAGAAATGCTATATTGTGAAAAAATAAACAAGGATGTTTGAAAACAAAAATAAATCAATGAATGAAAACTACACAATTAAATACAGTTTATCATTTTTATAGGCAATTTGTTTTAATTTGGAGAGATCACCATGTCTTCCTTTTTATTAGGATATACAATATTATTAGTAGAAATAAAACATAGAGACTTTGTTCTTTGAAGAACTGGGTTGTTTTCCCCTCCTCTTTAGTAACCCCGTGTGAAAAAATCATCACGCACAGGGATAGATGCAGCGAGAAGGATCAAGCCTGTTTTTTTCTGGTTTAGCCTTCATTTTTTTTTAAAGATTTGTTTATTTATGCATACAAGCTGGGTGTAGGTCAGAGGTGTGGGGTGGTGAGAGGATTCACCAGAGACAGAGTGGGGAGCAGAACAGGTGAAATACACTGAAATACACTGCTGAGGGGAGCAGGGGGAGACAGGAAAGGTCTGCTGCGCCATGTGGGAAGCTCTCTGGCAGGGGGGTCAAACTCCTGCTGCAGAGGCTCTGGATAGCGTCATAGTCCTGCGACTTAACCCACGTGGGAGGCCCAAGGGTTTAGTCTTCTTTAGGCTGGACAATGACCTGAGCAGCTGTGCAGCCTCACTCACTGTGTGCTGGATCTGCAGGTTTTCATCACCAATGGGTGGCTCAGTGACGTTGTGATTGTGGTGGCTGTGACTAGTCGCGAAGCTCGCTCTCCTGCCCATGGCATTAGCCTTTTTCTGGTGGAAAACGGAATGAAAGGATTTATCAAGGGACGAAAGCTACAAAAAATGGGTCTAAAAGCCCAGGTGAGTCATAATATAAATTATAGTCAAGTAATAGTTGATTCAGTTATTAATAAATTATTAATTAGAAATAATCAAGTTTACTCAATTATGCCTAGTCTATAGAACTACACGCAGCAAGTCACACCTCCCTATGCTGAATTGCTAAAACAGCCTTTTCAGGAATCATTCTGGAGGTTTACTTCACCATTTATGTAACTGTGTCTCTTTCTGGCAGTCAGTAAGGAAGTGAATAGGGTATTTTGAATACTTTAGAAATGGCAACATTAAATACATGATAATAGGCCCTCAGAAATTATTGCAGAAAATGATTAAATAAGAGTAGGCATTTTTTTTTAACTCTGGTAATTTTTAATACCAAAAAGAACTTATTTTCCTCAATATGATTAGATATTCTTAGTTCTCACTGCCTATAAAACCAGACAATATTAGAGCTTGAGTGACATGACATTGCAGTGGGAAAGCCAAAGGGTTTGTGGTCATCAGGAGCTGGGCTGACACCCCTGCTTTATCCCTTGTTAGTTATGTTCATTCGGCTCTCTGACTTGCTCCCAGATTGTTTGCTTTTTTGTTTGCTTTGTTTCTTCATTGGGTTATTAGAAGATTTAAATGAAGGCTCTGCTCAATTGTCTGACCACTTAGGATACTGCAGAATTATTCTTTGAAGATGTGCGGTTGCCAGCGAGTGCCCTGCTTGGAGAAGAGAATAAAGGCTTCTATTACCTCATGCAAGAGCTTCCACAGGTCAGAAATATTAAAGATTCTATCTTTTGATTAGATGGTGAACTGGAATAGGATAACGTAGAGCTGTATTAACCCATGCATACAAAACTTGTGATGTAATGAATCATTTGAGTATAACTTTGAAAGTTATAGAGATAATGAGTTTGTGTAGGCTAGATAAGGCAATAACTTAACTCACAGATCTCCAACCATAGTTTATAAGTGAGTAGCAAAGTAGATATTTCTGTTCTGTGATTCCTTAAAATGATTTTAGCTTCTTAACTAACTTTGGTTGAGAATTCTTACCTCTTTATAAGAAAATATCAATCCAAATTTTGGAAGGATTTTTTTATAGTACCTGGGAGTCAAAGGGGAAATGTGCTGAGTTAAGACAGAGAATCTGTAATCACTTAAGGTCACCCCTCACATCTGTGTTTTTAGACTGTGGTGGCTGGATGGTCATTGAGTCTCGAGTGCCCACATAAAAAGGGACACATGTTGAGTGACAGTCACAGTGTGAACTAAACATGAAATTGAGCACAAAGGCTAGGAACCCTGGCATGGAAATAAAATATGAAAATCACCAGGGAGATAGATTAAACTAACTGTAGATCCTTCTGTACTAATTGGCAGAATTTAATCTAGGCACTTTAAGATGTTTATTTCCAGATATATTAGGATATATAATGCACAGAGAACAATAAGTAAAAAATTAAGACTTCAGAATTTTTTAATAGATCAATAAACAGAAGAGGGAATTAATTAATACATATATCTCTTTATAAAGACATAAAAACAAAGGATTTTCTTTAGAGAGTTATTACAGATATGTCAAAATATTCTTATAAACTTCTGTAACTTATAAAGAGTTATGAAACAGTTAAGCTTCAGGAGATTTATAAAGATTGTGCTTGAGATTTGTTACTGAAATGATGTGAAATCACTTGTATAATTAAAATAATGTTCAAGACCAACTATTGGTTTACAGGAAAGACTATTGATTGCTGAGTTGGCAGTTTCAGCCTGTGAATTCATGTTTGAGGAAACCAGGAACTATGTTAAACAAAGAAAAGCCTTTGGGAAAACAGTTGCACATATACAGGTAAGTTTGTCATCATGGCTTAGTATTAGGTAATATGAATTTACTCATCTGAAATATCCTTAGCGCAAGCCTAAATATGGAGTAGTTTTCATATAAATGGTATCAGAATCCATGAAAGTGAATGAAATCATGAGAGAGAAAGAGAGTAAGATAAGGAGAGATCTTGGGACAGAGTCCTGAGAAAACATACAAGATTTAAAGTTGGAATAGGAAAGGAGACACCCACAATGTCAACCGAATTGAACAGGAAAGAGGAAGCAAATCAGACAACTGTCGTCACAGAAGACAAGAGAAAAGAGGATTCCAAATAAGAGTGACTGTGTCCAAATTCTGCTTACAGGAAAATTATAGGAAATGCCTGTTGTCCATAGTGACATAGAGGTGATTTAGTAAGAGCAGTTAATGGACTGGTTTGCGGATGGGGTTTGGCCAGCAGAAGGGAATAGATGGAAATGAGGAGGTAAAGATACTGATATCAGGCAACTCTTTCCTGAGTTTGCAAATGAATGGTAACAGAAAGAAAGGAAGTTAACTGGGAGACTAGAAGAGGAGGGTGGGGAGGATATGGGGAGAAGGGCATATTTGGGATCAAGTGAGATTGTTGGAAATCATTTTTGTTATTAGATTTGAAATACTGGAACATATTTAGTACCTAGTGAAAGGATTTAGTAAAGAAGGAAAGACTGTGCATGTGGAGAACACAATCAACTACAGAGGATCGGGTGTCAAACCACATGGAAAGAGAAACCTTCCATCTTAACAGGAGAGGTGCTTCCTTTTTATACCAGGAGGAAAAGAGAAAGGGATATATGTGAGTTCATCAGTTAGGTAACCTATTAGAAGAAAATTGCTAAAGCTCTTTTCTGAACACTGCCATTTCCTTAAATAACAGGAAAGAGAAGTGAGTGAAGAGGCATGGAGGTGTCCAAGGAGAGTGAGGGGTCCTCTTCAGTGTGAAAGATTGAACTAGTAAGAGACACACAGAGAATTAGAGAAACTCTGGCCATATTGAGGACAGAGATGAAGTTAGTTATGATGAATTGAGAGTGGCGCCTTCTGCATTTTCTTGTATCATCTTTACTAGAATGGCTTATCTTCTTGGGTTCAAATGTAGAGAAGGTAGGTGATTGTGTTTAATTAAGGTTGGGTTTTACCAGTCAACTTTCAGACCCTCTGGTTTCTTCTTAAAGTACAGTTTATTAAAATGTTGTCATCAAATTGGCAAAACGTTTTACCAGCAGCAAAACCTGGAGTTGGAAATGCACTTGAACAGTTTTAAGAAGAATGACCTTTGTGATGGGAAAAGGAGAGATGAAGCACTTTGGTACCTTTTCAAGACCAGCATTATAGAAATGAAGTGTGGTGCATGTCCTAGCTCTGATACTTGAGTCTCTGTGTTGTAAGCAAGTTGTATTATCCCTTTCAGAAGTATATCCTTATTTAAGATGTGAGTGATATCAGTTCCTATCTCAGAGAATGTCTGACGATTGTATGAGGAAGCAAAGATAAGTGTTTAAAATGTGGGCTAAGCAAGCACTCATTAATGTTAGCTTTAATTATTGCTTTCCCCTTACATAATCTCTTCCTCCATTTTGCTCCATTAAAGGGAATCTTTTTATTAACTTTGTGCTCCTGATCTGGACCTACTCCATGTCATTTTGAGAACTATTTGCTGCTGATATGTTCATCAAATTAACATTTTGCGTCCTGAGAAATCTTCTCTACATGTTATCTTATTGACAGATCTAGAAGCAGCTTTGAATCTGTAAAAATGAGGCACATAATCAGAATACGTTTTTAAAAACATATAACTTGACTTGCCTAAATTGTAATGTACTTATGAGAAAGGATGCTGTATGCTCTATTCCCTTTCATTTCTGTATCAGTGATTTATACTTATCAGTGATTCTCAGTGACTGCCCTCTTCCCCCACACATTTAGAAAAGTTGGAGAAGGATCAATGTGGATTGGAGGAATAACTGTATGTTATGCCGTAGAGGTGACTGTTGTGGAACGTCCTGTAATTCAGAGATGTTTTTGTATAGCAATTAATTGTCTCCTCCCTCAAAATCCCAATATTATCTCACTGAGAAACACTGACATGCCTGATTTATTCCTTTTGTTTCACTGAGCAAATATGTATCGATTGCTTGCTAAAAGTTGTGTATTCCAGTGTAACTTGACCGGGGTGACTCTGGGAATAGACAGTTTAGGTTCCTAGCAATACAAAGCGACTGATTCCCAACTGTATTCAAAGTGGAATTGATATCATTTGCTTCTAAAATTCAACCAGTACCACTTTCACATCAAACATATTAAAACACTTACGCTTTTAGTCCTATTCTGGATACAATAAAAAGTGAACCAAATAGACATACTTCCCATCTTCTTGGAAATTTACACCTCTTGTGTTACGGAATTCCTATTAAATGACAACAAAGATGGATATAAGATTACTCGGAGTGTTTGCATAGTTCAGAATGTTAAATGTGAATTTCCATTAACAAGAAGATAAGGTTCTGTGTGTGTAGATGGGGCTTGTGTGTGTATTTTGACGGCAAAAAGATAAATAGTTTAGTTTTAATCCTTTTCAAACCAAGTACCATTTAACCTCCTCTCAAATGTAGTTTACTAAAATTTCACTAGGTGGCAGTAGCATCCTGCTTCTACCTATATGTTACTGGTACAAGTAGTGTTTTCCAATAATCATGTTCTGAGATTTCTGATGTATTTCTTTATTTCCCTTTTTTATCTAAATAATTATATTTGAATATAGTTTCATATTCAATCTAGGAATGTATTCAAAGAAAATGAGTGATGAATACATGGCCATATCTCCTATTCTAGAGCTGGAGATACACTGTGGTTCCAGTTAGTAAATGGAAATAGAAGCCCTTTAAATTTCATATAATATTTGACCATATAACTATTCATTTTCTCATTTTTTATCCTTGCATTTTGAGCATTTGGAACCTTTCTAACCATTTGGATGTGTCTCGCAAAATTTATTTTCTTTGTAAGATGGAGAGCTACCATACTTAAGTAATAATTACAGGATTTTCATTTCTTTTCACCCATACTCTCCATATTTGACATCAAGTATTACTTTTACACCAAGTAGACAAGAAAACACTAAAATTCAGATATTAAATAATATTATTTATTGCATTGTGCCTATGTACTAGATAGACACTGTGCAAAATGGATTGTCTTACATCTTTTCTTCACAACAACCCTATAAATATTGTATTTATCTTCATTTTACAGATAAGGGTATTGAGTCATAGAGAAGTTCAATAACCCACCCAAGATTACACAGATGTTCTAACACTGGAACCTACACTCTTAACCCATAGACTAGATTTACTTTCTGAAAATGTAAAGTAAATAGACCTCTTCAACCCCACACCCGACTTTCTTCACTCATGTGCAATGACCCGAAAATGCGAAGTTGTTTTTAAAGCAAACTTTAGTTGTTTACTATGTGATATGTGCTCTTGCTTCTATCGGCAAAAGTATCAGAAAAAGAAATCACAGAGCAAAAAATAGCACTTCTTCCTTACATTCCTTCAAAGGAAAGGAATATCCAGTTCCTGATACCTTGACTATGGGGTTAATTAGCTTTAAAATTTAGGTAACAAACTTACGACGTTATGTTTTATATTTGAGCCATAACATATTAGAAGACAGCAAATGGGATTGTTTAAGTGAAATAGTGGACACATAATCTATCCAAGGTGTCTTTCAATCCCAGTGTTCCGGGATTCTAAGAATTGTGTCATTCAGAACTCAAAACCAGACTCTACCTGCACACTTAAATTTATGAAAATGTTTTTTGAATGTTAACTGCATTAATATCTATTAGCAATTATTAATGAATGTTGAAAAATACTGCTGCGGGCATGTTACCCATCCACAAAGAGCACCTTGAATAACGTGTGGTACAATTAGAAGCCGCCATTCATTAGAGAATAATTTCTAAAAGCCTGACACTGTGCTGTGGTGAAGAGCAAAGACCAAATCCGCTTAGGAACACCCAACTCTATGCCAACTGTATGTAAATATTTAATCTCTATTCCCAGAGGGTAAATGAGGTACTCTTGGAGGCATTAATTCCTTCAAACCTGTGGACCTCACTGAATGCACTGAAGCAAGAATTCTAAATGAGTCCATCCTGGTCTGAAATTTAACTTCAGCTTCTAGAAGCTCCCTCTACCCACATAGGGACAACTCTTACAGGGGCTTAGAGATTTCGATTCTGTCATGCTGTGAATAGTGCCTAAATTTTCAAATGTGGCATCACAGAAGGGAAGACAAAATCACTTGACTTGTCAGCTCCCCCTTATTTTCTAAGTGAAGTGCCATGGATAAAACAGAAATAGGCTCAGAACTCAGATTCTGGGATTTTTATGGAAGATATATACTCACCTGTTTTCAATGTCACCTGTTTTCAATGTTTCTTTTTTGTTACTCGTTCCATTTTTAGATCTTATATGAGTAACCTTGGATGAGGATTGGGAGTGGGAAACTTGGTGATGACTAAAGGGTAGAGATTTAGTCTAATCGAATATAGATGAGTAGAAAGGGAGACGAAGGGAAAGGAGAGGGGAAGAACGTTTTGATGTCACCCAGATATGTCCAGCCTTAGAGGCTAGGTTATAGAGGTGGGGAAAGAGTGGCATCAACCTTCACCCTGTTTGGTTTTGGAATAATTAGGTGTCAGTCACATTGACTATTTTGCTCTAAAACAAGCAATACTTCATTAATAGAGAAAAATTCTCTGTGGGTAGATGCCAAATAGGTGTTTTCAACCACTGTATTTAAAGGACTTTACCACAAGAGGGCGCTCATCCATTGAAATCATGCTGTTAGTAAAGAAGTTCCCCTAACTGTTCTAAATTTTACAATCTAAAATGAGGTGTTATTTATGTATTATCTGTTTTGCATCTTTTACTTTTTATACAAGTTCACTTAGCATTGAAGTACTGTGGATTTTAAACTTCAGCCTCTTTTTTGGAGGGAAAATTTCCCAATAATTCTATTTATGTTTTGTTATGAAGATCATTTAATATATAATTTTTGATATGCTAAAGGACTCAAATGTGTACTTCTACCATACTCATTTCTCTCCCCTTCATTTCCTTTAAACTCAAGACGGTGCAGCATAAACTAGCAGAATTAAAAACACACATTTGTGTAACCAGAGCTTTTGTGGACAGCTGTCTCCAGCTGCATGAAGCTAAACGTCTGGACTCTGCCACTGCTTCCATGGCGAAATATTGGTATGCGTGCTACAGTAATTAAAATGTGTTTGCACAGACTGTTATGGAATTCTGCCAACTTTAAACTCAACCTTTGAGGGTCTTAAAGGAAGGAGGCTGTGTAAATGAAAACTACCAGTGAGAAGCAAGTTCTTGAAAACTGCTGACAGTTCCTATTAAGTCTATTTAAAATATGCTAAAAATTACTCAAGTTGGTATTTAACTTTTAGCTTGCCATTGAAAATAAAATAGTAAGAGACTGAAGTCAGATGACTGATTAATTCGTTGAAGTGATAATTTAATTTCACATTATCTGAATACTGGTAATAGAACAGTAAAACTTAAGAGTCCTGACAGAGAGTCCCAATTCTTTCATACAAATAACTGTAATTACATTTTATTCTCTCAGGACAAAATGAATAGACTGGACTGGATTTTTCTGTTGAAAGTTTTTTCCAGATCTAAGAAAAAAATCCCAAAGAACTAACTGTCCAATTAAAAGTTACACATGTTCTACTAAGGGAAGGGGAAAAAAATGTTTTGTCAACTTTATTTGTATTAAAGATGATTAAAAATGTTATAAAGATGAGTTAATTGAAAAAAAGACATTTACAAGACTTTTGTATATTTTAAGATGCAAGAACATGGTTTAAATCAGATTCTGGAAGTAGGCTTGGTTTCTTCTGTTTTAAAACAAACATTCTCACATCTCATTAGTTCTAAAGTAACCTAGAAAAAATTCCTGTCATTATTCATTAACTTGTGTTCAATTCCATCAGAAGTAGAATGGGGAATACTCAGAAAAGTGCTTACTGTAATGATCCCAAAATAATTGTCAGATTGAGAGTGATTAAAAATTACTAGGAGCTTGCACTTTTGGGGAAGACATTTTACATGTTCATTTATAGCAAGTTCTTTGACTAGTGGGAAAAGGTGTTAAAAAACTCAGATAAGATATCTGGAAAAAGATATTTGGATTGACCTCGCTGTTCTTTGAAAACTCCAGATTTATAGACATACTGGTATTTTACATTGAAACAGAGGAAGTAACTAGTTATAGTTCAGTCAATATTTAACTGAAATACTTTTCAAATACAAAAGTTTATAGAATTCCAAATATCACTGCTCCCTAGGTCTTCTCTGTTAATAATTATTATATTGTTATTGTATTTCTTTGGAACATCCTCACCTGTGGCTTGAGTTAAAAATTATTTTAAATAGAAAAATGCGTCAATGTTTATTATTATTGCTTTAGGTTTCCCACAATTGAAAACTAACTTGAAAAGAATTTTGCACTAATACATTTTTATATTAAGAGAAGAAAGTCCCTATCACTTATCATACAGATTTTAATGATCGTTATAATTGATATGATAAGACCAGACTAGATTATATTTGTAAACTTCATTTTAATATACATATACTTCAGGAATTATAATTCTCAATCTTTAATAAGTTTTTTATATGATAGAATAACTTTAGTAGTAATCTACCTTCTTCAGTTTTCATTTTTTACTTCCATTTTATTTCTGAAAGGCCTGAAAAAACATTTATTTTTCATTGTTACTGAAATTCAGTGTTGCAACATTTGATTAAGAAATGATATCTTTGGGCCTCCCTGGTGGCGCAGTGGTTAAGCGCTGTGCTGTGGAGCTGTCGGCAGCAGTGATGTGAGTTCGATGCCCGGCCGGGGAGATTCCCACATGGTGCAGTAGACCTCTCCTGCCTCTCCCACTGCTCCCCTCAGCAGTGTATTTCTGTCAATATGCCTGTTCTGCTCCCCACTCTGTCTCTGGTGAATCCTCTCACCGCCCCACGCCTCTGGCCTGTACCCCAGCTTGTATGCATAAATAAATAAATCTTTTTAAAAAAAGAAATTATATCTTTGAAGAAAAAACGTATATGTATAGGACAAAAGCAAAAGGAAATAGATAGATGTATTATGATACAGTTAACTTGAATCATATAGAGAATCTAAATATATTAAACAAAATTCAAGTTTTTACTAGATCCTTATAGGACTAAAGTAGCCAAAGTTTAATAATCTAAACTTTCCACATTTTGTTTCCGTTCTTAACAAAAACCCAGCCAGAAATGTAACTGATGAAGAAATGATTTGTTATGTGAAAATTCTCGAAAGATTTATTTAATGTATAATTTATGTAAATCTTCTATGGTTGTTTAATATGCTGATTTTAATTGTTTGATAAATATATGCACTTAAATAGTCATTTGTAATTTGTTTACTCCTCTGCTTATAAAATAGCACATGAAAAATTTCATTTCATATGTTCTTTGTCTGCTTTGTGTTTGATTGTCTAGGGCATCTGAGTTGCAAAACAGTGTGGCTTATGACTGTGTACAGCTCCATGGAGGTTGGGGCTACATGTGGGAGTACCCAATTGCCAAGTGAGTATGCCTCTTGTGTTACAGTCCCTTGGATTATGTGAAGAAAGAGGGAACTTTCTTTACTTTCTACATGAGTATAGGGGCAAAGAGGTACAAAATCTTTGCATTTGTCAACTAACTACAGGGTATATCAAGCTGACGAAACAGATTTATGTTATCAACTTAACATGAAAATTGTATCCTTTTTGAAGAAAGTGAAGAGACCAATATGTGAAACTTTCATTGACTTATTACACAAAAGAACAGATAATAAATTTTGTAATAGTTTAATAATATTTGTTTTCATAATTATCTGTAAGTAATCAAGTTATATCTTGTCTTTTACTGTAACAATAACTTCTACAAACACTTTTATATATTTACCTTAGGTACATGTCAATTACAACAGAACAGAGACCCCAAAGCATTATTGTTTCTTCAAAACTACACAAATTTTAAATTTTAACACCTTTCCAAATTATTTCCTCCAGTTTGTAGCAGCTCATACTAAAATGAACAAAATCTGGAATGACTTATCCTCCTAAGTTGTGGGTAAAAACATAGGATATCATTCTTTAATTTGTATTTATTAATTATTTTAGTTTAATTTACTGTGGTAAACACTTAACATGAGATCTACTTTTCATGAATGTTTGAGTGTACTATAGAGTATTGTTAACTTCAGGTACAATGTTGTACAGATTCTAGACCTCATTCATTTAGCTTAACTGAGACTTTTAAAAAAATTTTTTTTTTAATTTATTCTTGCATAAAGGAATTGGGTTGTAGGCCAGAGGTGTAGGGGGTGAGAGGATTCACCACAGACAAAATAGGGAGCAGAATAGGCTGACTGACTGAAATATACTGCTGAGGGGATCAGTGGGCAAAATTGGAGAGGTCTGCTGCACCATGTGGGTTAGCTCCCTGGCCAGGGATCCAACTCAGGTCATCGTGGTAGAAGCACTGACACTTAACCTGTAGGCCATTCAGGAGCCCCTAAACTGAGAATTTTACCCGTTGGTTAGTAACTTCCCATTTTCCCCTTCCAGTAGCCTTTGGCAACCACCATCCCTCTTTGATTCCATGAATTTGACTATTTTAGAGATCTCACATAGATGGAATCATCCAATATTTGTCTTTTTTTTTTTAAAGATTTATTTATTTATGCATACAAGCTGGGGTGCAGGCTAGAGATGTGGGGTGGTGAGAGGGTTCACCAGAGACAGAGTGGGGAGCAGAACAGGCAGATCAACCAAAATACACTGCTAAGGGGAACGCAAGTGAGGCAGGAGCGGTCTATTGTGCCATGTGGGAATCTCCCTGGCTAGGGATCGAACTCAAGCAGCAGCTGCTGACAGCTCCACAGCGCTGCGCTCAACCCGTTGTGCCACCAGGGAGGTCCAGTATTGTCTTTTTATGACGCTTATTCGCACTGGCAAAATGTCCTCAAGGTTGATCCAGGTTTTCACATATGGCAGAATTCCCTTATGTTTTAAGGTTGAATGGTGTCCCATTGTATGTATAAACTACCTTTCCTTTATCCATTCATCTACTTATAGACATTTGGTTGTTTCCACATATTGGCTCATGTGAATAATGATTTAATGAACATTGCTTAGACTTCCTAATTTCAGTTCTTTTGAATAAATACCAAGCAGTGGGATTGCCAGATAATATGGCGGTTCTCTTTCACTTTTTGAGGAGCCTCCATATTGTTTTCCATGGCTGCTGCACCATTTTCCATCCCCACATTCAGTGACCCGGTTCCAGTTTCTCCACATCCTTGCCAACATCTGATTTTTGTTTTTTTTTTGTTTTTTTGTTAAGCCATCCTGATAGGTGAGGTATCCCATTGTTTTTTTGATTTGCATTTTTCTGATGATGAGTGACATTGAACATTTCATTTTTTCAAAAACCTGTTGGTTATTTTATATCTTTTTTGGAAATGTTACTTTTTTCAATATGGTACCATAGAAAAATTTATATGAAAAAGACAGGAGCTAATTTGTCCTATTTTAAATATTTGATTATTTATTTTGCTCTGAAAACAAAAAGTATTAGTTTTTTTCAAAAAAAATTTATTTCCTTCAGATTCAAAGAAATAAAATACACCCTTTTAAATTGTATTGCAAGTAGATATTCTTGTTATCAGTTCAAAGCAGTAACAGTTTCACAATAGGCAGCCTCCTCTTCCATATTTCTTTTTCCATTTCAATCATTTCTTCTCTACTTCTTCCTTAGTTTTCTACCTCAGTAATACCCCATGCCATGTCTCCTTATCTAGAAAACATTCTAGAAAACATATTTTTCTCTTTTTTTTTTTTAAGATTTTTTTTTATTTTATTTATACATACAAGCTGGGGTACAGGCCAGAGGCTTGGGGCGGCGAGAGGGTTCACCAGAGACAGAGTGGGGAGCAGAACAGGCAGATCAGAAATACACTGCTGAGGGGAGCAGCAGGCGAGGCAGGAGAGGTCTGCCACACCATATGGGACTCTCCCCGGCGGGGTGTCGAACTAGCGTTGCTGTTGCTGACAGCTCCACAGCGCAGCGCTCAACCTCTGTGCCACCGGGGAGGCCCCTATTTTTCTCTTTTTTAGCAATATTTTCAGTCTGTAAGATTTCCCCAAGGAATTTTTTACTATATTGAGAGAATTCCAATTAAATTTTGAATCTGAGAATAAGAATGCTATGGATTTCTAAAACTTTCTCTAATTTTAATCTAAACACAGAGTATCTCAAGGGAAAATTTATCAAACTAGTATTCAAATTAACCCTCAAATTTATCATTTTGGCAAGCATAATTTAAAACATTTGAAATGCCTATAGCATCTAATGAGGAAAGTAAACATTTTATTAAAGTTACATTACAAACAGAAACTCTAGCACAGATATAATTTACTAATTTCGCTAGCCATTGAGCAGCTCAGAAAGCTTTAATCATAGACTCTATATAGTTTATAACTTTTTATAAAAGCTTACAACTATAGCTCTTCCCTCCTTGGGAATGTAGACATGAAGTAGGTAAAGATTTCTTTTCTTTTTTTTTTTTTTATCAATCCTTGGGCTTGGCATAATCTCACAGAACTACTTCAAACAGGTCTTAATCAAAAGCAGATTTATTTCTTTATCTTAGTATAGAAATGAAATCAGGAGTAAACTTTGAGTTACTCTAGCACAAATTAAATCATCACTGGACTTTTTCCTGTATTTTCATGTTTTATTCACAATATTAATCCATCTTAAAAACTATATTCACAGCATTAACTGTAACTATGCCATTACAGCTCCTGCTGAGAATGTGGACATAGAGTGGGTCAGTGTTTGTCCAGTTTAGTTCAGGTTCCAACAAAGGCATGTTAGGTAAAGGGGAGTCAGCCCTCTAAATGGCCCAAGATTAGAGTGTGGTAAGGTCTTCGTGTCTCTTTTCTCAGAGGTGATTCCTTCCAGTCAGTAGCAAGCAAAAATTGTGACCGGATGGATCATTTGAAATCCCTGTTTCAATTTGAAAAATTCATATTTTCTTTAATAATCCCCTTCTTGGCCATTTTGTTTGTACAAAGATTGCTGTGAGCTTTTAAGGTAGATACTATTTCTCTCCCCCAAAGACATAGGGATGGAACTTTTGTAACATAACAAGAGAAAGTAGTAGCTAATGTTAAAAAAAAAAAAAACTAATTCAACATTTAGATGATATGTAAATGCATTGTGCGGGCTTTAATTAGATTTTAAAAATCATTCTAATTATGTTTCTTATATGCTCAGATTAAGTCTGTGTGTGTGTGTGTTCATGTGAGTGTGTTCGTATATTGCTGAATCTTTTTTTTTTTTTAGATTTATTTACTTATGCATACAAGCTGGGGTATAGGCCAGAGGCGTGGGGTGGTGAGAGGGTTCACCAGAGACAGACCGGGGAGCAGAACAGTCAGATAGACAGAAATACACTGCTGAGGGGAGCAGTGGGCGAGGCAGGAGAGGTCTGCCGCGCCATGTGGGAATCTCCCCGGCCGGGCATTGAACTCGCATCACTGCTGCCGACAGCTCCACAGCACGGCACTTAACCGCTGCACCACCAGGGAGGCCCATATATTGCTGAATCTTAACAGCACAAAGAGGTCATTTTTTTTTTCTTTTTAAATTTTAGGTTTGCTTTTATGTTTGTTTTAAATAACTGGTTGATCTTAAAGCTTGTGAGTTTATTTCAACCTTACTTTTTTAGGCTTGGGGACTGTGAGAAATGAGACTTAAGCTTTGCCATTTCAAGATTTCTCTGCTATGTTAGGTTTGAGATGTTGCCCTTCTCTGTTAATTTTAGTTGATGACTGAATTTAATTAGTAACCTATAAAAGGTCTACTGATCTTTGTCATTACCGACTCCTTTGGAACTTCTTTAATGTGAAACAAAAGTCCCAACCCTGTCCAAAAATGTCTTGTAGACAACAGAATTTGTTCAAGTGAAAAAAATATCTTTTAAAACAAAAAGGTCCCTAGATTTCAAGTTTCATCAGAAAGTAGGTACTGCAACTCTAAAATTCCTCTGTACTACAGTAAATCAAATCAGCAAATATTTATTGAATGTCTTCTGTTAGCAAGATTCTGTGATGAATATGGAGAAGGAAAAGTCCAAATTTGGTCATGTTCCTAGAGAGCTGACATGTGATTTTTTAATGTAAATTTCAAAAAAAAATTACATTAAATTTGCATTTACATTATGCTTTAAATTTACATTTTAAAATGTAAATTTTTTAAAAATAGGATTTTTATGCTTTAATAAAGGCCTTTGAATTTGTCTGCTAGGAAAATCCAAACATCAATAACGTTCTAAAAGCTGGGGCTGGTGAAAATAGTGTGATATATGGGGCCTCCCCGGTGGCGCAGCAGTTAGGCACTGAGCTGTGGAGCTGTCGGCAGCAGCGACATGAGTTCGATGCCCAGCAAGGGAGACCACTTGGCACGGCAGACCTCTCCTCCCTCAGCCGCTGCTCCCCTCAGCAGTGTGTTTCCGTCCCACTCTGTCTTCAGTGAACCCTCTCACGGCCCCACACCTCTAGTCTGTACCCCAGCTTGTCTGCATAAATAAATAAATCTTTAAAAAAAAAAAAGAATGTTCATTTAAAAAAAAGAAAATATTGTGATATAACAAGGTGATTGCCAGGAGTCAGGACACCTACATTCTTGTTACAGTTGGCCAATTATCTGTTATGTGAGCAATAAGTAGCAGCTATTAATTAGTAATTGTATTAATTTCTCAGCACCTCAGTTCCTTTACCTGCAAAACAATATTTATTCTGAGAAAAGTTAAAAAACAACAGTATAGTGTAATGGTATTCTCATTGCTACCAAATGTGAATTCCTGATAACACTGATTTGTTTTTTGTGGCAGTGGATTCAGTCACCCAGTATTTAACCTCCTACATCACTGGAATGACTATTAACCATTTCCCAAAAATAAGTTACCAGTTAACTTTGTGGGAAGTAATATTTTCTAAGGCATTGTCTTAATCGCTCCTGTGGCAGTGATGGTGGTAGGAATCTAAAGGGACGCTAGGAAATATCTAATTTCTTTTTTGTTTGTTTGTTTTCTACAAAACCAGTGGATTCTCCTTTTGGGGGATATTCTTGTGGAATAAACTTCGTGTGCTTGTTTGAGAAATAAATGAATAATTTAACTTAAAAAGGAAATTAAGCCATTCTGTGCATTTCTGAATCTAAAACCGACTGAATGCTATTGTATGTGCTGAATTCTACAACATTAAATAAATCACTTACAAATGTAGGTTATCAATATCTTAATAGGTTGTCATAATTATATCAATCTAGGATATATGCCATAGTAGAAAAAAAACGATTTGTAAAGGATTTTTATTTTTTAGGTTTCATTAAATGAATATTTTGAAGTAAATAAGAGTTACCTGGTGAGACAAAAGGTATGGTTTCCAACAACTTGTATTTATTCATTTTATCATCTTCTGATTTGTCCAGATCTTATGTGGATGCCCGAGTTCAGCCAATCTATGGTGGTACCAACGAAATAATGAAGGAGCTGATTGCAAGAGAGATCGTCCGCCCGTGACAAGTAGACACCTGCCCACATCCTGGAGTCCTATTACCACTAATCTGGTGTTAAATCTACTCAAAATAAAATTTAACCTGCAAAGGGAGGAAACACGAAATACTTTCTTATGTGCTTTCTCTATGAAGAAAGATAGTAAATGCAAATACAAAATTAGGACAATAGGAGGAGAAATCTTTGAATCTAAAGTTTCCAAAATTCTCTAATATAATGTTTAACTTATATTTTTTTTTATATAGCCAAAAGGCAAAGATTTTCTTATTCTAGGAGCCGGAGTGTTTCATTTTTTCTTAAAACTCTAAGACCAGAATTGCTTATATTCTTAAAATGAGGCAGAAAAAAATTAAATACACCATAAAATTATTAAAATACAGCACATTTAGTTTGAAAAGGACAAATAAAATTTGGAATGCAAAATGTTTTCAGCTACCTTTTGCTCCACATTCCACGGTGGTTTCTATCACCCTACCCTAAACATCTGTTTAGCATTGGAAACACTTTCTTCAAACAAAGTTGTGTGCAGAATCCTTGTGACACAACCGTGGAAGAACTTGAGCTGTAGCAGGAAGCTTTCCTCTCCCTCCTGTGGCCTCAGAACCACCAGGAGTCAGCTAAGGATTTACCAAGCACAATTACAGAAAGCCTTTGGTTCTCTCAACTTTTGATACTATAGCTTGAACACATTTCCACCACAGTTTAATTTATAGGAGAATACAAAAAGATCCATCATCTTTAATTTTGAGATATAAGTCTGTTTTGTAGGTATCAGTAGAGTGATTTTATTTTACAGTAGTGTAAATTTTTTTTATTTAACAAATACTTTGTGACTTCTGTAAACCATTAAAAATATGATGGCTGACTTAACTATCAGGATCTCTGCTAATTGAAAAAACAAACTGTAATGTGCAAGGTAAGTAAATAGATAAGCAAGATAACTTGAAATTGGGGCCTCCCCCGTGGCACAGCGCCTTAAGTGCTTCGCTGTGGAGCTGTCATTAGCGGTGGTGCAAGTTCGACCACTGGCCTGGGAGATTCCCACATGGTGCTGCGGACCTCTCCTGGCTCGCCTGCCCGCTGCTCCCCTCAGCAGTGTATTTCCGTCGATCTGCCTGTTCTGCTCCCCGCTCTGTCTGGTGAACCCTCTCGCTGCCCCATGCCTCTGGCCTGTACCCCTGCTTGTATGCATAAATAAATAAAAACATTTTTTTAAAAAAGATAACTTGAAATTGTAATAAGTATTATAAAAGGAAATAAAGTAAGCATTCAAAATGGGAAAATGAGGTAATGACAGCTGATTTGAGACTTAAAAAATTATCAAAAAATCCTTTTTGTGAACTACTAGCTTCATTTCAGTACTTATTTTTCTTTGCATATACTGATGAGCTAGTGAATAAAGTTTTTAGATAATGTAAATGGATTATACTTGTCCAACTTAAAATACCTAAACATTTTATTTTGTTGGTATTAAACTTTTTTTTTTTATTGCAACCATTACAACTGCATAGAACAGAAGAAAGAGAAAACTCTTTGATGCTATTCTCTCCTGGAATTACAGAAGAGAATGATTGATTTAATCTGTTCATAGGTAGAAGTTAATACAATTGTCATCTTGAAGTCTTGCTTATATGCATTTAATACCATGAAAAATGGGTTAAAATAATGTTTTATTAAATATTAATCTCTTTGTAGTTTTTATCTTCCTTCTACTACCAGGAAACAATATAGAATTAGAAAAATCCCCTTTTGTTAATCTAAAAACTAATTTTTAGGAATACAACATCTCTAGAATTAAAAGTAAATTTGCATTTACCATGTAGAGGTGAACAGACTAGGTTTGAGTGATGATTGTACTGTTTAGAAGTCTTTGGGTATTGAGCAATTTATTTAACTTCTCAGGACTCTCAAATGATAAAAGAAACCCAATTCAAACCATCCTAAACTATAACCCAAGTGTACTAGCTCAAAAGGATTGTGGAGTAGTTCATACAATCTAAAGATCTGTAGGAACTAGAGTCTTAAAGGCCTGCTTCTAGGGCTCAGAATGCCAGCACTTATGCTACATCCATTTATTTCTACTCTTCTTTGCAAGTTGGTCTAATGGGTAATGCTGAGGAATTTCATTACAGGGCCTGTAAAAATGACCTTGAGCTGTTACACACCCATACCCTTCAGCACAATGTCATTATAAGGTAGGGGAAAGGTCCACTATGGCAATTCCATCCGGAATGCATGGACCAGGGGAAGTAGTACTTGAAGCAAAGAATGGTGTTATCAACAGAAAGGGAACAGGAGAGCCTGCTGGGCAGACTAAATCCCACACATGCATGCACACATGAAAGTATGACACACAGGAATTACAGAGCTAGAAATAGGTTGTAGTGATTTTTATGTATGAGAAAGCAAAGATAGCTAAGGTAGGGTATTTTCTTGGAATGAACTCTGAGATGTTTTCTGTCTCTTCTAAATTCTTTGTCTTGCCAACTTCTGTCTTGTTTTGCAGTCCTCCCCAAAATATGTGTTCTACCATGAACTTTAAAGTCTAAAGCATAAAAGGGAATTCAGAATGTGTTTCTTAACCTTTCATTTGGTTTTCATTTCTTAAATAGCTAATCTTTGTGTTTTGTTAGTGCACTTTGATTGTTGTTATTGAGGCTTTGGTTTTTGTCCCCTAGAGAGCGAATTTATTGTCTGTATCTCACACAGTGCTAAGTGCCTAAGAAACAATAAATAATAATGTTCAAAAGAACAAACTGGACTAACACAGCAAGAAAGCCACAGCATATAAACAATTAATGAGAATCAAAAAGTACAAGTTATTTTATTTGTAGCTGAGATTTTTTAAATCGTAATTATTGTTTTAAATTATTTTTGCCCTTTATTTCTTTGACAGTGTCATTGAAAATAGCAATATGTAAACTGTTTTGATTTGCTCTTTTAAGATCTGACAGCAAATCTTTATGCTATCTAGTAATTTTAGTAGTTTATTGCTTGAGGTAAAAGATTTTTAGGAGACTGTCTTTTTTCATGTGTCAGTATTATTTTTGGCACACACAGCATTTATTTATTTGGAGTCATTGGAAAGATTTGACCTTGGGATGGAAACCAACTGCAGGCCTATCATACTTACTGCTTTATAATAAATGTTGAAAAGTCCTACTCTATTTTTGAAATCTCATTTTCCATTCTTAAGAAAAATATAGAAAAATTTAATCATAACAAAACTATAGTTAAGATAGTATAAAGAACCTCCAGATTTAGCAACTACCGTTATATTTTTCCCCACTTTTTTAACCACTTATTTTAAAGCAAATCTCAGCCAAAATCCTATTTCACGACACACACACACCACATATATTTCAGAATACATATCTAACTGATAAAGATTTTTTTCCTAAGCATTAAGGTCGTTATCATACTTAACCTAAATTTAACATGTAGTTCCAAATTAACATTAAATTTTTCTTGGTTGTATCTTTAATATATTTTATAATTGGTTTGTTCAAATCAGGAACCAAGCAAAGCCCACAAATTACATTTTGTGTTTAATTCCCATATCTTTTATAGCATTCTTCCTTTAAAAAATATTTTTAAAAACATAGACTAAATCTGCCCATTTAAGATACGCATACCTATAGTAAAATCGCAGCCCCACGCTTTTTTATTCATTTATTTATTTTTGGTTCTTAGGACTTAGTATGTGTGTAGATTCATGTAACACTGCCAAAGTCAAGATATAGACCAGTTCCATTAGCCCAAGAAATTTCCTCATGTCCTTTATAGTCTCACCCTGGCAATCACTGCTCTGATCTCTATTTTTATAATTTTGTTGCTTTGAGACTGTCCCATAAATAGAATCATTTAGCCTTTTGAGAATGGCTCCTTTCTCTTAGCAAAATGCAGTTAAGATTCATTCATGTGTGAATTAATAGCTCATTCTTTTTTTTTACTGCTAAATCGTATTCCACTGTTGGGCCTCCCCGGTGGCGCAGCAGTTAAGCACTGCGCTGTGGAGCTGTCGGCAGCGGTGACGCGAGTTCAACGCCCGGCCAGGGAGAATCCCACATGGCATGGCGGACCTCTCCTGCCTTGCCCGCTGCTCCCCTCAGCAGTGTATTTCTGATCTGCCTGTTCTGCTCCCCGCTCTGTCTCTGGTGAACTCTCTCGCCGCCCCACGCCTCTGGCCTGTACCCCAGCTTGTATGTATAAGTAAAAAAAAAAAAATAAATCTTTAAAAACAAACAAATAAATAAATAAATTGTATTCCACTGCACGGATGTCCCATAATTTGCTTATTCATTCACATGCTTATGGACATTTTAGTTGCTAAAATTAAACATGTAAGAGATGTTGCATCATAAAGATAAATATGTTTAACTTTGTATGAAATTGCCAAGCTATTTTTCCAGAGTATTTGAAAATTTTGCCTTTCCATCAGCAATGTGGGCATTCCAATTGCTCTGTGTTTTCTCCAGCACTTGTAATTTTTATTTTATTTTAATAAGTACGTAGTGGCATCTCTTTGTGGTTTTTAGTTAAATTTTGATAATCATGTATTCTGGCACTCTGTAGCACAAAACAAAGCCAGGCTAACAGTCAGTGAAGAAGAAACCCTTTTAAGACTCAGTTTATTGCTTTTATAGAAGTGAGCAGAGAAGTAGTCAAATGTGATAGGTCTCTGTATCTTTTATACAGAATGACACTGAAACAAAAGAATGCAAATGTTGCATATGACTGCAACAAAAATGATGGGACACTATGCCAGAGGAGCCCATTCCATGGTGCTGCTAAGCAGTTTTATAGCAGTAGCTGGGTCTTAAGGATGGTAAGCCTCATACCCCAACAGAACCCAGTAATAAGAAACTGAATGGTTTCACTTATAACAGGACTATAAGGAAACCAAATAGGTAGGAGAGAAACAATCAGCGGGGGGTGGGGTGGGGGGGG
>PVIJ01014790.1:0-39137 GCA_004024925.1 Scalopus aquaticus
TTCCATTGTGTATATGTACCACATCTTCTGGATCCAATCATCTATTTTTGGACATCTGGGTTGCTTCCATACCTTTGCTATTGTGAACAGTGCTGCAATGAACATACGGGTGCATGTATCCTTTCGGATTAGTGTTTTTGTATCCTTTGGGTAAATTCCCAAAAGTGGGATTGCTGGGTCGTATGGAAGCTCCATGTTTGGCAGTCTGAGGAATCGCCATACAGCCTTCCATAGTGGTTGGACCAGTTCACATTCCCACCAGCAGTGTAGAAGAGTTCCTTTTTCTCCACATCCTTTCCAGCATTTGTTATTGCCTGTATTTTTAATGTGTGCCATCCTCACATGTGTGAGGTGGTATCTCATAGTGGTTTTGATTTGCATTTCCTTGATTATAAGTGATGTTGAGCATTTTTTCATGTATCTGTTGGCCATTTGCTTTTCTTCTTTGGAGAAGTACCTTTTGAGCTCTTCTGCCCATTTTTTTGATCTCTTAGGGGATTCCCACACTTGCTAGGTATATACCATTATCTTCTACATGACTCAAAATACATAATTCAATCTAAAACTACTCTAAGGCCAACCAGGTGCTGGACATGCTGCTAGATGCTGACATTACAAAGATGGATTGTATATGGAACTTGACCTCAGAAATCTGCCTGAAGCCCACCACGTCATACCCATTTTTTCCATTACAGACCCACAGGAGAGCACAGGGTAGGTGCATTAACTGAATGTTTGTGAGCCCCTCAAATCCGTACCTCGATGTCCTAACCCTCTGGAATAGTTATATTTGAACATCATAACTCTAAGGAAGTAATTATGGTTAAATGAGATCACGAGGTGGGTCTCTACTCTGAGAGAATTAGTGTCCCTTTCAAGTAGACAACATAGAGCAAATTCTGTCTCTATGTCTGTCTGTCTGTCTCTCTCCTTCCTTCCCTCCCTTCCCCTAATCCTGGGGAAGAGATCTCACCAGACACCTGCCCTGCTGGCACACTTATCCCAGACTTGTATTCTTCAGAATGTGAGAAAAGAAATTCCTCTAGATTAAGTAATCTAGTTTGGGGTATTTTGTCATGGTAGCCAGCAGACAAATGCAGAAGCTATTAAATAGGTGTTTGTGGAATTTGTTATTTTTCTTAAACTCATTCCCACACTAGTCTTTGATTACTTTCTTGACCCAGAGGCTTAAATCACTGACCCAGCAGTTGTTCTTCCCTGATTTTGTTTTCTTTGATTTGCTGGCACTGCCACAGTCAGAGTGGTTGGAATTCAGGCGGGAGTTTCCCAGACGCTGGATGATGTCCCCCGAGTATTTTGCCCTGCCTGGCAGTGAGCATAGCTCTCCATTGGACCTTCACATATACACATGCTTCCTCTCCCTCTTCCTTAGAAACATCAGACAAGTTTTCCAATGGTCAGTTTCCCTATTTGAGAAAGACTTTTTTTTAGATTGATTTATTTATGCATACAAGAGCTGGGGTCTAGGTCGGAGGTGTGTTGGGGTTGGGGGTGAGAGGATTCACCAGAGACAGAGCAGGGAGCAGAACAGGTGGATCTACTGAACTACACTGCTGAGGTGAGCAGCAGGTGAGACAGGAGAGGTCTGCTGTACCATGTGGGTCAGCTCCCTGCCCAGGGATCGAACTCGTGTTGCAGTGGCTGCTGATAGCTTCATAAGCTGAGACTTAACCCCTGTGCCACCAAGGAGGCCCAAGAAAGACATTATTAGGTTTTCCTTTTCTTGCTTTTGTATATCAATGCTGCCCACACTGAATGACAGCAAACGTGCAGCTGCACCATTTATCTCCTTTCTCACGGTACAGTCCCTGTTATGAGGTGCTCCGCCTCCTGGCAGTAGACAACTTTCATGTTTTCTGTGTATTCAATTTTATATAACCTGTCCCAAACCCTGGTCTTCACATTCATGCTCTCATCATCTAAGCATGCAGAGAATTCTTGTTATTATTATTATCAATGAGGAAATATGATGAGTTTAGTGATTTTCAGTCTATAAAGCACATCTACTTGCATTATTTCCCTGGATCTTTGTACAGGTCTGATTGAGCTTCTGTAATAACACAGTAGACTAAATAGCTCAAACAACAGAAATTAATTTTCTCACAGTCCTGGAGGCCAGCATGATGAAAATGCTGGTCAATTTAGTCTCTGATAAGGACTCTCCTTCTTACTTGCAGATAACTACTTTCTCATTGCATTGAGAGAGGGAGAGAGTGAGAGAGAGTGAGAGCTAGGGAGACAGACAGACAGACAGAGAGCCCAGGGACACACCCTATCAGATTCAGTTCCCCCTTTTAACCTCATTTAATCTTAATTATTTCCTTACTGTAAATATATACATTAGCAGTCAGGGGGTTATTGCATGAATTTTAGGGGGATACGATTCACTCCATAGAAATCTTCAAGGACCTGTGAGCCCAGCACAAAACAAGGGTTCCATTGTAACAATGAGAAATGAAACATGAAAGATTATCAGATCCAGCTTACTCATCATGCCTCCATTTCTCCATTCAAGCACACCCTTGGCACTGTGGATTCACTGTGTGGTCTTGGAGATGCTATTTATTCCTGCCCAAATCATTATCCTTCTTCCAGGTGGGGACAGTGAAGAGGAAGTACTCTTGCCTGTCCTCTAAGGTCATCATATGTCATAACCACCTTCTTATGAAATGGAAAGAAGAAGAGCACTGTGTCTCCCAGGAAGAGATTATTGGAAAGTCCAGAAATGTAGGAAAGAAATCAACCAAAGCAATCCAGGATATATCCAAATATTTTTGGGAATTTTAAATTCAAAGGTAGCAAGTGTGCGACACAAGCTGAGGATTTGGTGGTCAACACTTAGTAAGGCCCAGGACACGAGTCTCCTGGGGCACAGTTTCCTCAGACCATTTATTAGGGTTCCTGCAGCTCTGAGGCACTCAAGCACATGCTGGTGTCAGAGAGGAGGTGGCAGGAGGTAACATTAAGCTTTGAAGATCTTCCGTGAGAAAGGGCCCGGATGAGCATGTTCTTGGCGCAAACCAGCCCTGGCTAGGAGCTGTTGAGGATTGCACTTTGAAGATGATACTCCCCCTCCAAATCCCTCCTTTCCCTGTCTCCCTTGAGTCAGTCTGTTAGAAATATAAAGTGTCTGGGTTCATCATTATTCCCTCCAAGGTGTGTGTAATCACAAATGCAGACAGTGCATCTTATGAATGCATATGTTAAAAAAAATGATAAAAGGGAAATACTGAAGCAATGTCAGATGAACCATTTGGTGCTGGAGGGCAGCTGAACTGCCACCACGGGAAGGTAACCTGAGAGCCCTGCTTAAATTTTATGCCTAAATGATTTCACTGTTGATTGATGGCTGTAGAATTAGTACATATGGTATATATTTTTTTATGTCTACCGCCAAGGAGCAAGGAGGACATATGACAAAGAGGAGCAAAAGAAACTGACTGGAAAAAATATATATTTCACATGCAATGAGAATAAGATGGAGAAAAAGGATTGATCATAGGATCAGCTTATTTCATTTAAAAAACATGTAATATCTCTCAGAACAACACTGAATTATCTCTTATAATTAAAGTTCACTAGGTCCATGAAGCTCTATCTGACCTACCCTCTCAGAAAAAATTAGTCACTCTATCCTATGTGTGTCACTCCACCTGGGAGGGACTCTATCCTAACATGTATGACACATTGTCACCCTTTCTTATTTATGTCTCTGTCCCTAGACTGGAGTTCTTAAAAGCAGCTCAAAGTTTTGTATAGCTTTTCCTCTCCAGCCCATGATACTCCAGAATTATTTATTGAATGACAAACTCAAAGGAGAACTCTTTGGTACTGAGAAAGCAAAGTTGTCACTTGATAAAATGCCGTGTCTAGTGTACCTTTAGAATGTTCTTGTCACCTCCTTTTAATGTCCTTTTCCTCCAATTGCCATCTCTTTGAGAAGGCTCCAGTCTCCTTAAGCCTCAGACATGGAACCATAACTATATTCTCATTCCTAAGGACTTTCTCACCCCAAAAGCCTCCCTTTCTGTCTTCATTTCCCATTCCAAAAATTAAAATTATTTTTTTTCATTTAGGAAGAAGGATTTATTTTGGAAAGGACAGCAGTAGCTTAACCTGAATAAGTCTCTGTTGGAGAAAATTCAAGAAAAATGATAAAGGGCAAAGGAGAATTCTAAGCCTTTCAAATCAAACCCCTGCTAGGATGAGACATACACGCGCTGCTGTGAGTCACATTGTTCTTCTTGCCTCTGGCCTAGGCATTTATATTAAATATATTTGCAAGCCAAAAATTGTGTTCAGTATTTACACATTCCTTTCACCTCTCTCCACCCTTGATTTCTTACCCCAGAGAGCTGAAATTAAAGTAACTGTGTGTGACATGACTGTGGGCATTTTCTTTTTTCTGGAGTAAACAAAAAGAACTCCATTTAAGATTGACCCTCTCATCATAATTTTTACCATATCCCCAAAGGTATTTTAAATCAAAAGAAGGTTAAGAAACCTCTGCTAACAGAAGCCTCTTAACTTCATCTCAGAGAGGTTTGCATCAATCTTATTATAAAACCTTTCAAAAGGAAAATTTTCCTGTTAACCCTTTATTGTTTTTTCTATCCTAATCTTTTTTTTTTCAGTCTAGAAGTATTCTTAATTTCCATTTGTAATTTCAGAGATATTTTTTCAGTGAAATACACCAAAGTCACATTAGAAATATCCCTAGCTCATTACCGCGTAGTTCCTCTTAGAAGCATTTCTCTTAGAAGATTGCAAAAGAAACTCTAGCAAAATGAAATATAAATGTAATACTACACCAGAAAAAAAAATATCAAAATATAAGACTTGGAAAGAAACTCAGAGGTCTTTATCTCCTTTGTTAAGTTTATTATTAGGCATTTAATTATTTTTGTTGCAATTGTGAATAGGATTGCTTTCTTGATTTCTTTCTCTTCTAACTCATTTATTGCATACAGAAACACAATTGCTTTGTATAAAAAGATTTTGTATCCTGCCTCTTTCTGATATTGTTAAATTAACCATACTACCCAAAGCTATATACATATTCAAAGCAATACTTATTAAGGCTCCAATGGCATTATTCAAAGTAAACATAACTGGAATTCACATGTAACCACAAAAGATCCCAAATAGCCAAAACAATTCTGACCAAATCACTAAGAGTGGTGGCATCATACTCTCAAACCTCTAACTATATCAGAAAGCTACAGTAATCAAAACAGTTTAATACAAAACCAGACATATAGACCAATGGGTAAGAACTGAGAGCCCAGAAATAATTCTATACATACATGGACAGTTATTATATGACAAAGGAGTCAAGAGTATACTTTTGGAGAAAGGAGAATCTCTTCAACAAAGGGTGTTAAGAAAACTGTACAATCGGGGCCTCCCTGGTGGCACAGCAGTTAAGCGCTGCGCTGTGGAGCTGTCGGCAGCGGCGACGCGAGTTCGACGCCCGGCCAGGGAGAATCTCACATGGTGAGGCAGACCTCTCCTGCCTTGCCCGCTGCTCCCCTCAGCAGTGTACTTCTGATCTGCCTGTTCTGCTACCCGCTCTGTCTCTGGTGAACCCTCTCGCCACCCCACGCCTCTGGCCTCTACCCCAGCTTGTATGTATAAATAAAATAATATCTTAAAAAAAAAAAAAGAAAAAGAAAACTGTACAATCACCTGCAAACAACAGAAACTAGATAGCCATCTCACACTTTACACAAAATTAAATCAAAATGGATTAAAAGCATAGATGTAAGACCCCAAACCATAAAATGTTTCCAAAGGCACAGGCAAAACACCCATAACATTGGCTTCAAGAATGTCTTTGGGTACTCATCTACAAAAGCAAGAGAAACAAATGGGGTTATACTAAACCATGAAAAGAATACTACACAGAGAAAGAAATAACCAGTAAAACAAAAAGTCACCCAACTGAATGAGAAAAAATATTTACATATCATACATCTGACAAAAGGCTTGCTATCTAAGCTATATGAAGAGTTCATGCAATTAAACAAAAGGAAAACAACACAATGAAAAGTGGGAAGGAAAAGTAAATAGACATTTTTCCAAAGAAGATAGGCATATGGCCCTCAAGTACATGAAAATTTCTCTTAATCATTTATCACTGGGGAAATTCAAATTAAAATCATGATGAGAAACCATTTCACACCCATGGGAGTGACTCATATCAAAAAAGACCACAAAAAACAAGTGCTGGCAAGGGTGAGGAGAAAAAGGAACTATTATACACTCTTGGTGGGAATGTAGAGTGGCCCAGTCCTTACAGAAAAGAGTGTGTAGACTTCTCAAAATATTAAAAATACATATACTAATGATCCAGAAATTCCACTCCTAATCATCTACCCCAAAATGCAAAAAAAAAAAAAAAGAAAACACTAATTCAGAAAGATAAATGTACTTTTACGTTAATTGCAGCTCTATTTAAAATAGAGAACTTAATGGGAACAACCTAAGAGCCCAAAGACAGAGAAGTGGACAAGAAAAAGGTGGTTTATGCACATAATGGAATACTACTTTGCTAAAAACAAAGATTACCTCTTCCCATTTGTGACAATATGCATGGGACTGGAGTTGATAATGCAAAGCAAAATAAGTCAGAGGAGGAAGACAGGAGGAGGCAGGATACTGAATTATTTCACTTACATGTGGAATATAGAAAAGCAAAACAAAGGGTCAAATAGAAAAAAGGCAATGAGACACTCTAAAAATCTGACTGCAGAATTTAGGCCACAAGATGAGGGTGTGAGGGGAGGCGAAAGCACAGTGTGGAGGAGACAAATTGGACTATGATTGAGGACTGTGGTTGCTTTGGTGGTGGGTATTGTGTGGTCACATGTGACTAAGAAGGTGTGATCCCAAGCCTTTCAATCACATTCAGTGTTGTAAACCAATGTTGCCTCAAATATACATAAAAAAAAAATAAGTAAAATGAATTTTAGAGGTTATTTTTTCTTTGCCATCTACTGCTTTTTTCTTATTATGCTTCTTTCCAAGATAATGGCATATAATAATTACTTAAAAATCTACAATGACAAGGAACTCACTATCACTTAAGGCATTTTACTCTACCATTATAATCGCTGAATCGCTAGGAGATTCATTTTAAAGTTAGGCAAAATCTAACATATAGTTAGATTGCTTGAGGATTTTGGACACATTCACTCACTCATACTTGTCTTTCAGAACGTTTAAGACAGTTTTTGAGTCTTTCTTTATCCTTATCACTTTCATACAGTACATATTCCTGTGTATACCTCTCTTGATGTTAATGCCCAAAAAGGTCAAATGGAAGAATGACTGAGTGAGCACATGTCAGTTGCTTCTCTGTAATATAAGGTGATGGCAGGAAATGTCCACGATCCTAAATCACTGAGTCATTCATCACTGCCTACTGAGATAAGAGTTCCCTAGAGCAAGGGTTTGTGTGTGTGTGTGTGTGTGTGTGTGTGTGTGTGTGAGAGAGAGAGAGAGAGAGAGAGAGAGAGAGAGGGTGGGGGAGGGAGGGAGGGAGGGAGAGAGAGACAGAAAGAGAGAGAAAGATTCTCTAAGGCTGAGGGAGAGAGTCATTGTATTACTAATTATGGCTTCTGTTACCACTTCCTTTAAATTAAACTGAGCAGAAAGGCCTGCACTTTCACAGTTACACTGAAATCTAAATTTAAAACATTTTAACAAATAGACAAAGCCTGAGCTTCCTGCATTTAGCTAGGGTTCAAAAAGTGCAAATGCCTAAAGGGTCAGGTGGAGATTTCAATGCAGTAAGGCTTCAGAGTATAAGAAAAAAAAGGGGTTAGGACAGAATTCAAGAATGCCTTCCAAAATAAATTAATTCAATTTATTTAAAACACCGTGTGCTTTCAAAAGTAAATGGCATTCTCAGATTAGCCCTTGTGGTAAGAATACAAAATATGTTCCATGTTCTGAGAGTGAAACTTGAATCCGAGCTCAGTTCCTAACAAGCTATAGGATTAGAACAAATTATTTAACATCATTATGCTTTAGTTTCTACAACTATAAAATTCTCCATATATTAATACCACCAATTACACAGGGTTGCTGTGAGGATTAAATGTGTACATCAGGGCCTCCCTGGTGGCGCAGCAGTTAAGTGCTGCTCTGTGGAGCTGTCGGCAGCGGCGATGCAAGTTCGATGCCCGGCCGAGGAGATTCCCACATGGCAAGGCAGACCGCCACATGGCAAGGAAGACCTCTCCTGCCTTGACTGCTGCCTCCTTCAGCAATGTGTTTCTGTCAATCTGCCTATTCTGCTCCCCCACTCTGTCTCTGGTGAACCTTCTCGCCGTCCCATGCCTCTGGCCTGTACCCCAGCTTGTATGTATAAATAAATAAATCTTTAACAAAAATGTGTACATTAGTTAGAATAGCGCTTGCTATACAGTCTATAGAGTAAAGCATATATACAGAGTATATAGAATATATAGGTATGTAGAGTATACTCCATATACCCTAGATTTATAGAATAATATATATTAAATCTGATAATAATTATTCCTGTTGTGCCTTATCCATATTTAGAGTGCAACTCTATGGGGCAAATGTGCTGTGGAACCATACCAAAAATATGCTTTGGGGAAATATTGATCTCTGGGCTCTGTCACCATTCTACTATATTCCGACCATATCATAGCATGATGATCTAGTTCAGAGGAAATATTTCTGGACTGATAATTAGGAGACTTAAATTCTGACCTCAACTGTGTCATGACTTAGCTGGCTGGTCTACGTTAAATAGTTCACGCATGCCTCATTGTACTCAGACAATCTTACATATTTCAGTGACACATTATGGTTTAAGAGCAAACATGTTGCTATAACGGTCTTAATCATTCAAAGGCCCCCCGATAAGTAAGAAGTCTAATAGCCATTAATGTTTCCCTTCTTTTCTGTAGGTTCATCAAGACGAGATAGTCTGGTTATGGACAGACATCATGCTAGTGTCTATCTCCTTTTCTTCTCTCCCATGTCACTCTTACAATGAGAGTGAACTGATAGGTCTAGTTGGCCATTGTTATAATATTTTACTTCAGGTCTGATTCAACCCACAGACCTATTAGTTTTGATCCTTTGATGTGTTCCACATCACTCTTTATTTTCAATGTCATAAATTATCAAAAAAAAAAGACAAAGCAAAGAATAAATACAAAGTAAAGGAGAACACGAGAAATGGCTAGAATCTGGATCTAAAGTCCAGAGGGAATTCAGGGTATGTTGCATACCATAGATGGCCTTTCTTCTAAATCCTACCACATTCCACCTATTTACAATGGCTCTAAATCCTCGACTCATATCCTGTATCAGAAGACTACAAGAGGAGGAAAGACATTCTTGATCACACTTGGTCTCACTTGTTTTCTGTCTAAGCTACATAGATGTCCACAACTTTGTCCTCTTAGCTTATAACAATTGTCCCTTCTCCTAGGATTCTGATTTCATAGTGTCTTTTACCATGATTATATCAAGAGTCCTCAATATTGCAGGTGGAAATGCCATGTGGTGTGAAAACCTAACATTTTCTGATATCAAAACAGGCGTCTTTCAACATCCCTTAGCTGAAGTGGGTTCCAGTCACTTTATCACGCAAATCTTTGCATATACATCTTATTTTTTTTTCAATATTTGATTTTCAGAATAAAGTTCCATATTCCTTAAGGTTATGAATATCATATACTTCTTCAAGACTGAGACAATCAGCTTCTATTAATACAGTCTGCATTTATGCTAGTTGTTTTAACAGTCCTCAGTAAAGGAGGCTACAGCAAAGATGACACCATTTATGTGATGAGTTTCTTTCCGAAATTCAGATCTGCATATAGTCTTCTCCTTTACACTTGTTATATCCCACCACAGAATAAATAATAAGGAATTACTGCTATACAATTAAAGTAAACTCAATGCATTTCAGATGTCAGCAATGATTTGACAGTGGTCCTGAATACCAACTGCAACTGTTAAGTGTGAAACACAGTCATGAGTTTGGTTGGATAGTGGAAATAAACTTCCTAGATAGAACCAAATTTAGGCTGAAATCATGCAGAGTTCTGCAGGGCATGTTCTGTGCTTCCAGCCCAGGATGGCATTCCACCAAGTTTCATGCCATCAACACTCACCATTCTTGCAGAGCAGAACAGCCATGGAGTCCTGAGAAGAAGAATTTATATAGAGCAAAAGACTGGGCGCCTGGGCTGTCACAAAGCTAAATGTGATGTTTTCCTTGGCTAGAGATGTATCTGCATAAATTGCTGAGGATGAGAAGCTTACATTCTTGGTCACTGGGTAGGGTTCTTGAAACATGTAAGTAACTGAAGTGCTAGACTCAAACACAGCAGAAACCTCTGAAAAATATAAGAGAGGAAAGAACATATTGAGACATATAGTCAACATTTAGTTGTTTAGGGTAGCAAAACTGTATTATGTATCTGACAAGCATTATGTTCAGGTTTTTGCATGAATTATATAATATGCTTCCCACAATAATTTTGAAGTGGCAGAAGTCATTCTTCTTGTTTACACATGAGAAATGGGGACTGCAGAGGTTATATACCTTAAACAAAATTGCATAGCTTGAAAAGAGCTCAGATTTGCATTGTGACATTTAAGTCCAGTGTAGCATATATTTGCAGAATTACTACCACATGCCAGGCTGATTTCTTGAGAAGAAAAGATAAAGTCTCCATGTGGCTAGCATAATATAGAGAAATTTCACTGAGATCATCTCCTGTCTGTAATTGAGAATTAGCTATTTGGTGGTAAATTTAATGTGATATATACAACTGTTGATTCTCAGTGATGCAAACCACACCTGAAACTTAAATAATGTCATCATGCAATGTTACTTTACTTAAAAAAAGTAAAAAACGAATTTTGGAATTTTCAAAAAGAAAAACAAAACTGAGAGCCTAACAGTCCTGGTTTTCCTATTTCTAGTCAAGAGGATTCTGGGTAGGCGCTCGTCAGACATGGGGCAAGCAGCAGTATTCTCTGGGGACGGTGTAAATCCTGAGGCCTAAAGAAACAGAAGCTAATGGATCTATGCAAACAATAGAAAAGGCAGTGACATCCAATCCCTACACTCATTTTTTAAAAATGTCTAGGGATTGGTATTCAATTTTGCCTCCCCCCCAAAAAAATAAACATACCAAAGACTTAAGCAAATAGGTTTTTCTATGGAAACGGTTCTTATAGCACAGTGTATTGGCCACAGTTCTGCCACCTGCGTGGGGAGCAGAGCATCTATAAACTGACTAGCAGGCGCCTGCAAATCACACAACACGCCCTCCATGTTGCTCTCACCGCAACAGTTATCATTTTACTTTAGTGGAACTCATACAAGTTTTGGCTGCAAAACTGATCTGAAGCCTCACTGGATTTCATACTAGTTTTGTGATTCCAGGCAAGATAGTCACTCCTGTGGAGACTCTTGTTTTCTCATCTGGTGAAGGGAAAACATAACACCTACCTCAACAGTATCTCTGTGTAGATAAATGGCATGATGTGTGCAAAGCACGCAGGAGGCAGCTACAGAATTTCACCCCAAAGACTGTCCATGTTAGGAGAGACTTTAACCTGAACTCATTCCACAATGTTCAAGTTCTCTTATGCTAAATTCAGGTATTAATATCTTTCCTAATGGACTGGGGATAAGGAATATATGTTATAGTTGGTAATTATCACCTAACTTTAAGATTATTATTTGTTTGTACCATGGAGACGTCCAACTCTAGAAATCACTGTCTCTGTCTCTCACACATCACATCTTAGGCAACCTTCGACTAATGCTGTTTTGGTTTTTAATGTATTTATATATTATTTAAATATGCATTTATATCTATTATTTGCATATGCTATATAGTTATTCATCTTCATAAATTATATCTTCACACTCATCCAAATGTGGAGATATTCTCTACTTTCAATTAAGGCTGCCTTGAGAGAGACTTTCAATAGTATCTCTCTCTGATAATGGAATATGGAGAAAAGGTTCCTAGAATAGCTTAGATCTGGCAGCAAACCTCTGTCCTGAAAACAGCACTATCAACCCATACCGGCATGATTAATTTCTCTCTTTCCAGAATGATATGTGGAATGTTCTGAAATCCCCATGATATTCTCTGATTGAGTTGGTGGCATCTAGAACATAATCAAACCTGGCTTTTTACTTCCTAATTCCATTGCAAATTTGTTCTACCTTTGTCAAAATTCCTTAACAACCTGTAACAGTGCCAAAAAATTAAAGTTGCATATTTATGCATACTGCATAGCAGACTGGGAATGCTAGTTCATTTTTACTAAAAGTTCAGTGGAAGTGTTTTACATTTATCATGCAGGTTACAACATTAGTACTCCTGATTACAATGATATGCAGCAGACACATGTGACAGTGAGGATTTCGGTTAATCATTAGTTTGATCTACGTACTTTCCTTGAGTGAGTTTCCTTGGGGACATTTGGCCTAAACTTTGAGCTACTACCTCCTAGTCAGAAGAATGATGATTGCTATTTGATGTTGATTTATGTGTGTTCAAATGTAAGTATAATTCAGAACATTCTAGTATGAGTAGCATACTAAATATGGAGCGATAGATAGATAGATAGATAGATAGACAGACAGATAGATAGATAATAGAGATATATCTATCTATCTATCTATGTATATATGGTACTTTTTCCTTTATGCTTAAAAAAGCAAATTAAAACAAACCATATTTTTAGATTAGAAATGTCTTACCAGATTTCTGTCTTCCCTTCCCTCCTGGCTGCAGTCCTAACTATTTTTATATTTTTATATATTGTCAATTTCAACATTAAGTTAAATTTAGTAAACACTTGGATTCCACTAGTCTTGGTTTCTTATATTTTATAATCTAAAAGTTTAAGCTCTCTGACCATATTTAAACTCTCTAATGGAATTGTTTGAAAATCTAAAACCATTAGGTTAAATGTAAGAAAAACCTTAATGTGAAGGTGATTCTTAATAACCATTATGCTATGCAGGGCCACACACCGATATCAACAACATCCCTTGAGTATCTCACCTAATGGAGAGTACTGTGCTGAACAGATTCTGAAAAGACAAGACACATTTAAAGAAAAAGCAGCACCAGTGGAAGGTATCCTAGGGTGTGATGTGTGAGTGACAGAGACAATGATTCTCAGAGTTGGATGTCTCCAGAGTACAAAGAAATATTAATCATAAATTCCAGTAGTAATTACCAACTATAACATATATTCTTATCCCCAATCCAGTAGGAAAGATATCAACACTTGAATTTAACATAAGAGAACACTTAAGAACATAAGAAGTTCACAGAAGTTTAGTGACTTGCCAATAAATGCGAAAGCTGGAGTGCCATCCAAAATATTTTTTATTTCCTTTTCCCCTTCATGATCCTAATTTCATTCTCTACATGGATGTGGTAACAGAATTCAAGTATGTATTTTTTTGTGTGTGTGACTCTTTATTTTTATTATAAAGGTACAACTTTAGTACCATAAAAGCCCATCAACTTTTTAAAAAGCATGATCCTGTATTTTTTTTAACATACTAACAAAGTTGTACAACTATCACCACTATCTAATTTCAGAAACCTTATACTCATGCTCAACTATTCATGCTTTATTTCGAACTCTCTCCCCAGTTCCTGGAAGTCACTAATCTACTCACTAAAGATTTACCTATTTAAAGATTTCATATAAATGTAATCGTTTGGGACCATTTGTTTTAGAAAATTAACATACTGTTTTAAAATTCTGTCCAGGTTGTAGCAGAAAGTGTTTCAGAAACAGAAAGTGATCAGTGCAACATGATCCTGGCTCAGGCACTGATAATGGAAAAATGTTTCTTAATCTACTCCAGATATTTCCAATATTTACATGCCAAATCCATTTGCCATATTGTTAGCACCAAAGATACCCCAGCAGAGAACATCTAACCTTTGCTTAGCATCATTTTTTACCTAATGATCCCCATTTCAGTTCCAAGGCACATCTCCCAGAGACATTTGGCATAGCTAAAAGGCTTGGTAAAAACCTCATCAACTAATGTCTCCTCAAAAAAAAAAAAAATATTATAAAGCAAATAAAAAGAAAGCTTATATTACATATTGTGCAATTGCTGAATATTAAAGGGAATCATTTCCTTAGAATTATGAGAATGGGGAAAATGTTTGGAAACAATAAAATGTGAAGCAAGCTGAAAAGTCTAAACACATATTTGTGTAATTCTCTGTTAGATCAAAATAAAAAGTGGAGAGAGAAAGCAAGGGAAAATTTCAGTATATGCAGTCAAAAGCACAGTGGCAGGGACATGGAACAATTAATAGGAACTGTTTCAGAGAAACAAGCCAACAAAAAAGTACTCTAAATTTAGAATAATATGAACTATGAAATGTTTGACTAATATCCCTGCGGAAATGCAGAGAAAATTTCTACTGTTCTTTTTTCCCCCCCGCCCCAAACTGAAGGTGTGGATATTGATCCTGTAAAGCAATGCTTGTGTACTGCGGTGACTAAAACTGGTAGTGTTCTTCTGTATTTTCTTTTTTCAAGATCAATATATGGGTGACATTCCTGTTTTCCAGGGGAATTTTCTCAGATTTCTTGTGGTATGAAAAATCTAGCAACACTTTAGTTATCTTAGTTCACATTATAAGTCTACTGGGATAGGACCTCCTTTATTTCAAATGCTCAGACACGGCCCAACATATAGTTTGCCCTAAAATTTGTACCATTAATTTTCTCCCAAGGAACATGATGGTTCCAGCAATAATAAGCAAGTTATTCAAAGTAATTGGGAAGAAAACCGATGTAAATGAGTGAAGAGTTCAAATTATAAAGTTCTTCAAAGACAACACTGGATACTCCCTATGACCTATAATATTTAAGTTCAAACTTTAAGCTGGAATGCAGAGAGCATTATTTGGTAGCAGGCCCAGGGGAATGTATTTTAATGAGTTGGCAATAATTCTCTATAATTGCCATCATTGTTTGTGTGTAAATGCTGTTTCAAAGTGATTAAAATATTTTAATAGCTTAAATGTTGCTCTTAAAATTGTTTATATTATTTGATTAACAAACATTTTTTATCATCAGTAACATAAATTTAAAATGTTTGATAATAGTAAACCAAATCTTTTGTCCTTCTATTTGAAAAATAGATTTGACATTTGGCACAAAATGGATGGGTCTTGAAGTGATTTTAAGTTGAGTGAAATCAGCTAAAAATTCAAAGAATGATGAGAAATGGTTTCACTCATCTTTGGAATATAAATACAAAAAAAATAATTGCAAACAATACAGGAAATAAAAATTTGAACTTGGCAAAATAAAGAAGATAATAGTGGCCAGAGGGAATAGGGGAGAGGGTGGAGGAGATGGGGCACAGAAGCAGATGGGGTGTGGGGACGGGTGGCTTGGTAGAAAAAATAAATACTGAACCTTTGTTTTTTCCATTTACAGATAACAAAAGTAAGGTTCAGGAGAGTTAATTACTTGACAATACAGCTTGCAAGTGGTAGAGTTAAACTCAAATTAAAAAAAAGAAGAAAACTGCAATGTACAATGAACAATGAGACATGATGGCTTACAGAGTTATCTTAAATTTATCTACAGAATTTGCACCATGACCACTATTCTTTGTCCAGTGTACATCCATTATGATTAACTTTTGTCAATACAATGAATCAGTAAGATAAAGAGGGGGTGTGGAAAGAGCATGATGCCAGGGATTTTTGACACCTATGTTCCATTCTCAGCCCCCTGGCGAACTAAATGTGAACTTCTGGGCAGGACTTTAAAGCTTCAGACAATTCACCTGTCCTACAGAATAACAAAATTTTACTAGATGCATAATATTAATTTTACTAACTTACCTATGCATTCCATATTATAAAAAATGACTTAGCTTAAGTATTCGTAAGGTTCCTCTAGGACTAAATTCTGTGTCTCTTTGACTGTATTTGTGGACTGACCAACAGGAACTGGGAAGATGAATGAACCATTCAGAATCTGGCCAACCCAGCAGAAATGAGAGTTCATCATTGCCTGTGCTCTAGTGGAGAGTGACCGTCCCAGAGAGAGCTTGTGTTGTGTATCACATGGTGATAATGAGTGCTTGTAACTATGTAGAGTTATGTGCCATAGCTAACCAGGGAGAAATCAAGGGTCAAGAAATGATCATGTGGGGGCCTCCCTGGTGGTGCAGCGGTTAAATGCTGCACCGTGGAGCTGTCGGTAAGGGCGACACGAGTTTGATGCCCAGCTGGGGAGATTCCCACATGGAGTGGCAGACCTCTCCTGCCTCACCCGCTGCTCCCCTCAGCAGTGTATTTCTGTCCATCTGCCTGTTCTGCTCCCCACAATGTCTCTGGTGAACACTCTCGCAGCCCCATGCCTTTGGCCTGTACCCCAGCTTAAATAAATAAATAAATAAATATTTTTTAAAAAAGCATACAAATAAAAAAGAAATGATCATATGAAGACTGTCTCATGGCATGGGTCATCTGTGACTGTGACCTGAAGGCACCACTACACAGCACATGGGAAGATAGAAGTGCCATGTGTACCTTTTCTGCAAAAGGGCCCTTCATATGGTGAGCTGGTGCAATCACAGAAGTAGCCGCTGTGCTTCTCCACACACTTGCCCCCGTTGTGGCAGGTGCTACCATAACTGCTGCAGTGGCCTGGACAGCCTGGCCGAACTCCAGACGTGACTTTTGCCCTCTCTTCTAGGTCTAGTTTCTGCCCATTCAGGTGTAAGGAGCGTATACACCCTAAGAAGCCTTTCTGCCTTGATGATGTTCCCCCTAAGGAATGAAAAAGAAAAGGGAAAAGTGTCAGTTTCATAGGGTTCAAGGTTTTAGATTTAAAGTTGGTAAGAGATAAACTATTATTCTGTCATCATGCTGTGTTAAATTTTCCATTAAATTAGCTGTGAGGGCCTCCCTGGTGGCGCAGAGGTTGAGCGCAGCACTGTGGAACTGTCTGCAGCAGCGCGCGATGAGAGTTCGAGGCCCAGCCGGGGAGAATTCCACATGGTGCGGCAGATCTCTCCTGCCTTGCCCGATGCTCCCCTCAGCAGTGTACTTCTGATCTGCCTGTTCTGCTCCCCACTCTGTCTCTGGTGAACCCTCTCACTGCCCCAGGCCTCTGGCCTGTACCTCAGCTTGTATGTATAAATAAATAAATCATTAAAAAAAAATAGCTGTGAGAGTCAGCAATGCAAAAAGCCTGGAAAGAAATGCATGTATTTCCAAGCTGGGAACCTAACCCCCTCTCCAAAAACAAACAAAATAAGACTGTACTTTACATGTTTAAGATAAAAACTTCAGATAGTCATGTTCCTTGCAAATGAAATAATGCATTGTTAATCTAAGGCAGACATTTGACAGAAGTCAAATGCACAGAGCAGGATTGTTCCTTCTGGCAAAGCTGGAAGCAAGCTGTTAGGAACATAGAGTTAGAAAGCTGCAAGAGGGCCTCCCTTGTGCAGGGGTTAAGTCCTAGTCAAAGCCAGTATTTTGGATCCATAATCCACACATTTGGATAAATGGAGGACACACCCAGAGGAAAGGACTGTGTTGGCTAACATCAAAGACAAGATGTATTTGCCATTTACTTTTTGTATTTTTCTGATACTTTTTCATTTCTAGGTTCTGAAATTGCAACCTTATTTAATCTTGGCTTAGGAAAGGACCACATTAAATACATTCCCACCAAGGTGGATATAGATGAGAATTCTAAATGTGTTATCTCATGTTGAAGATAGATGTTAAAAAAGAAATAAGGATATACATTAACTAAACAAATACGTAATCCACCCCAAAATTTCTGGTACCGATCAGCCTGGCATGGTGAACAAGAAAATAATCAGAAATGGAGATGGTGGAGTATAGGATCAAGTATCAGAGGGAATACTTCCTCCCTGAATCACACCAGGTCATGATACATAGACATGTTTGGCAGTCACTGAGGAGTCTGAAAATTGAGATAAAAAGTTCCTAAAGGTTTATTCTAGACTCTTACTGTGAAATAATGATAAAAATCCATTTCATTTTCAGTTCTGATAAGTGATACCCAAGACAGCCAGGAGGGCAAACCCAAATTGCATTCTCCTGTCTGTCTCAATTTTAGTGAGTAAATCTCCTTTTCACCACAAGATAAATCAATTATAAACATGAGCAGATTATAGAGGAGGTTTCATTATTTTGTTCCTAGATAGTGTGTGGAATAAAGTGGAGAGGATTTATGCAGTCAAATGTTTTGTTTTGTTTTTGTTTCTTATTTTGTAGTCACTCCTTGTGGTGGATTTGAATAATTCTTCACAGATCTTGTTAGTGGCATTTTTCGTCTAGCAAAGGTGAACAACGCAAGATCTATTGCACATTTTCTTTCATGTGACTTATTCCCAGGTTTATAAATGGAGAAGAAGGTGACCAGGGTGGTTTCTTTGGAATAAATGAACTCCTTATGGTTTGAGACTTATAGAGAGTGGTGAGAAGGATCCCAAAAGGGATCATTTCATTCACAGCTGCTGACAAAACACAATCACATAATGAACTATGAACTAAAATGCACAATGAACTAAATTTCAGCATTCACATGACTGCCTTTAATTCTTTATAAAGGAGAAAAAAAATAGGCAAGGTTCCTTTTCTTCATGGAGAGGCAATATGATATTAAGGAAAGACTAATCTCTAAAGAGCTGCTCCCTTCCCAGGTGCTCACACAGTCAGGTTGTTAGTGATCACCATCACCTGACATTACCTACTAAGTAAAGAGTATTGTTGGAGGTATGAATCTTTTGTGAAACCTGGAATCTTCTGTGAAACGTGAACCTTCTGCAGAAAGAAAGTCGCCGTCTTCCCTCATCTCCTCTCATCCTTCTCACTCACAGCTCTTATCTCCCTTGCCAGTCCTGTGGATTTGCTCTCCCAGATTATCTCTGGGCCCATCCACTTCTTTCTACACCCAGAGCATGGTCTTGGCACAATTTCCCTCCGCCTCCCACTTGAATCTTTCCAGCAACCTTATCACTGATGTTTGTATGATCAGTCCCCTTAGGAATCAGAGAGCTCAACTGACTTTGAAGCTTTGACTATGCCATTCCTGTTTGATGTCTTTCAGAGATGCTTCATTGTCCTAAGGGTCAAGCTCAAATATCACAGCGCAGTTGATACAGATGAAAGATCTAGTCCTTAGAGATCTCTCCAGCTTCCTGCCTCCAACCCCACCACCCCTAATGTCAGTGCCCCAGGCTTTCTGAATTACTGATAGCTTCCCAGTAACCCATGACCCTGCATGAGTTTGGGTTTCTCCTTGTGTTTTGTCATTTTCCTACCTGTAGTCACAGGCATAAACACACTTTTGCTACTACACACACATTTGTTAGTCACCTATTTTCTGCACATCCCACCAAGTATTTAATTATTTTAATTGGTCACTAACTTTTAAGGTATAGGTAATAATTCTAGTAAGTCTTCCATTGACAAACCAGACTGTTAAGACTGAACTTACTTTCCAGAATGGCAGCTACACTGGGATCTGTTCTCTTAAGATGGGCAATAAAAATGCTTTTTCACTAGGAAACACTCCCTACCAGGCAACTTCTCTCATTGCGATTGCCTTCCTGGCCCTTGTAGGTATTTGCTTTTGCTTTGCTTTTGCTTTTGCAACTGCTTCTCTAATATACTTTTCTCTTTAGTTGTCTGCTTCTTGTCTAGAGGTCACCTTAGGGTTGAAAGAACAGCAACAAAAATGTAGCATCTATTAAAATAGCTGAGAGTCATATTTTGAGGTTCCTAATTAATCCACAAACTGTTTGATTATCAGAACAATGTCTCAAAGAGAACCACATGAAATGATGTCTCACATCTGTGAGAATGGCCCATGTCAAAAAGACCAGAAACAAGCGGTGGTGAGGGTGTGGAGGCAAAGCAGTACTCATGCTCATTGGGGAGGAGTGAAAATTGGCACAAGTCTATGGAAAAGGTATAGAAACTTCCTAAAAAACTAAAAATAGAAATACCATATGATCCAGAAATACCACTCTTAGGAATTTATCTGAAAATATGAAAACAGGGCCTCCCCGGTGGCGCAGCAGTTGGGCGCTGCGCTGTGGAGCTGTCGGCAGCGGCGACGCGAGTTCGACGCCCGGCAGGGGAGAATCCCACATGGTGCGGCAGACCTCTCCTGCCTTGCCCACTGCTCCCCTCAGCAGTGTATTTCTGATCTCCCTGTTCTGCTCCCCACTCTGGCTCTGGTGAACCCTCTCGCCGCCCCATGCCTCTGTCCTGTGCCCCATCTTGTATGTATAAATAAAAAATAAATCTTTAAAAAAATAAAATAAAATAAAATAAAATAAAAATATGAAAACACCAATTAAAAAGATATATACACCCCTATAGTCACAACAGCATTATTTCAATAACCAGGACATGGAAACAATCTATCCCCATCACCAGATAAGTGAATACAAAAATGATACACATATTTAGTAGATTACTTCTCAGGTATTAAAAAAGATGAAATCTTGCCTTTTCCCCACAGCAAATGGCATTTGAGGTGATTATGCTAAACAAAATACATCAGAAAGTGAGGGACAAATACTAGATGGTTTGTCTCATGTGGAATATAAATAAGCAGAACAAATGTGCTAAACAAACACAAGGATAAGTCATGGGTCATATGAATGTAAGCTGGTTACCAGAAGGGAAGGGAATAGGGGTGAGAGTAGAGAGTATAGGGGTCCACCTGACAGTGGGACTGGGACTAGGAATTTGGTGGTGGGTGCAGTGGGTTCATGATACATTGAAGTGTGAAGCTGTCTCCTAAAATGCACATGACCTTGTAAACTAATCGTAAAGTAAGAAAAATTATTTTAAAAAGATAAAAATTATTTTAAATGAAAACAATTCTAAAACACACATTTAAAACATTTGTTTTGAATCGGTTTTCATGCATGGCGTGAGGTAGTAGTTTAGCTTCATTTTTCTGCAGACTACAAACTGGTCCAACCTCTATGGGAAGCTGTATGGCAGTTTCTTAAAAACAACTAAAAATGGAGCTTCCATATGATCCAGCAATTCCACTCCTAGGAATATACCCAAAGGACACAAAATCATTAATCCAAAAGGTCACATGCACACTTATGTTTATTGCAGCACTATTTACAGTAGCTAAAACATGGAAACAACCCAAATGCCCAAAAATTGATGACTGGATCAAAAAGATGTGGTGCATGTATACAATGGAGTACTATTCAGCAATCAAAAATGATAAACTAACACAATTCTCAGCAACAAGGATAGAGCTAGAAGGGATCATGCTCAGTGAAATAAATTAGAAGGAAACAGAAAAATATTGAATGGTATCACATATAGGAGGACTACAAGAGAGCCAAATGAGAAACCAGAAGGGGAAAATAGCACACAAAACATAAACAAAAGCAAAAACCACAAATAAGAGACATTCTATAAGGGAGGGGTAGGGAGAGAGACCAAAATAGAGAAGAAAAGAGCACAAGGGACTATGATGATGGTTCATGGGTGAATTGGTGGTGGGAAACCTATGAGGGATACACTGTAATGTAAAGGATATAAATTAAACAAACAAAAAATAAAACATATTTGTTGCATGATAAAAACTTGTAATTAACTCATAGGATTCTTGGTAGGAAAGAAGGTATTCTGCATTACACATTCACATTACACAGTAGAAGAAATGCAATGTCATAGAGATTGCTTTGCCCAGAGTAAATAATCCAACAGATTTTATGTAGCAAAGGTAGGAGACAGGCTGGGATCACTTAAAAAGCTTGCATGAATTCAAAGCCCTAAAATCCTCAAGTGGACTACTTGGTTAGATAATCTGGCTCAATACTGCAACTGAGACTTCTACCTTTTTTGTTTTTCTGGTCTCTTACATGATTTCTTCCAAGTAAGGTAGATGTATACATTTACCCGTCTGGCTTCCATATCACTCTTCTTTACAACTGACACCATGACTGGCAGGCCTGTCTAGAAGCAATTTTTTTAGGAAACTCTTCAGTTGGCCCTTGTTATCAAGTATGTTTATCGTGCTCGTTTTCTTAGACAGAGAATGAATTAAATCTTACAAACATTACTATCATCATGTTAAGCCTGTCTTAGAAAACCTCATGCATCAGCTAGACAAATTGTACATGTTTCCAGAGAAACATCTCAATTCCTTGGGTCTTCCTTGAGAACAAGTCTAAAAGACTATTTCTCTCCACTGTGCCTGCCTTTTTCCTTACATGCTCAAGGGAAACTGTTACCAATGACCCTGTTCCTCAAAACACTGAATGTGCTATGTAAGTCCAGCTTCTGCTTCACAAAACACGCAGTGCAATGCCTCTCTCGTTTTCTGTCTCTCCTCCTCCCTCATCCTTCTCCCTCTCCCTTTCTCCCTTACTTTCATTCTTCTTCCGTTGCATTTGAAGGATCCTTGTTCTATATGAAACATTTGCTTAACTAAAATATAGTGCATTTACCACCTAAATTATAAATTCTAAAGGCAGCACATTTAAAATTACATGATAAATTTGATATTGGTATAGTATTTAGGAAAAAATATACTTAAATAAGACAGAGTAGGAAATCCAGAAACAGACTATATCAAGGAACTTGTATGTTACAATACATTTTGAAGTTCTGAATAGCTAGGGAAAAGAGAAACCATGAAATAAGTGGAGATAAGAAAATTATTTAGTCAAATAAATTAAATTAAAAATTTACCTCAAAACCTTAAACAAATCCCAAATACACCAAATACATAAAATAGCAACAAACTGAATAAAAAATAAAAACTGAAAATATTAGGTAAAATATATAGATACTTAAAATCCTATTCTATGGATTTTGGCATTCTATAATTTTCATGGCATAGGTTAATTTAAAAAAAAATCAAACAAACAAAAAACAGCAAATGTCTGGGTATAGAAAGTGTTAATATATTGTTTATGAAAATATATCCATTAATTATAATATTTGATAGCATTTTCTAAGAGTAATAAATACAGGTGAGTATTTTGAACAAGGCTGGAAAATTTCATACTATGACATTTCCATACAAAAAACATTTTTTTCTAAAGATTTATTTATTTTTGCATACAAGCTGGGGTACAGGCCAGATGTGTGGGGCGATGAGAGGTTTCACTAGAGACAGAGTGGGGAGCAGAACAGGCAGATCAACCAAAATATACTGCTGAGGGGAGCATCAGGCGAGGCAGGAGAGGCCTGCTGCTCCATTTGGGAATCTCCCCAGCTGGGCATCAAACTGGTGCCTCAGCCCACCGATAGCTCCACAGCGCTGCACTTAATCCATTATGCCACCAGGGAGGCCCTCCATGCAAAAAAATTTTTGTGTGAAAATTTCATACAAAAATTTCATTGGTTACCTCTAGAAATAGTAAGAAACTGCCTTACTGAGTAATTTAAAAGCATGCATGTATTTGCATACTGCTTATATAATTTAAAATATTTTTGTTTATTATATATTTTGTGCATAATACTATCGGTCTCCTTTTTCTAAAAGTCATTCAAGAAATAATTTATTTTATCAGATTTCAAAACAGAACCCTCTTTGCCTTAGAACTGTATACCTCTTTAAACACCCTATGCTCACAAAATGGAGTAGAAAAGGGCACACGGGACCACGGAGATGGATGACAGGTGAACTGGTAGTGGGTTATCCAAAGGGAAAACAAAATGTAAAATATATAAATAACTATATATATATATATATATATATATATATACAACCAAATGGGAATTTCCATAGACTGCACATAGAGCATGCTGGCTAAATATTGTGGCCAGCTAAGGTGAAGGTAAATGTGTGGTTTGGGCCTGTAGTCTTGAAAAGATATCCAGTCATAGAAAATCCAAAATGGTGGCAAGAACAACAGGATAAGAACTTCCAGGTGTGTTCCCAATCCTCTCTAGAATAAGCTGGGTCTGCCTTCTTCAGCTGGGTGCCTGGCTAAGACATTGGTCACTGGCAGCAGTGTTGGGATTTCCTGGATTCTGTGGTCCCTGACAATCACTCTGATTAGTTTTATCCAGTGTGGAACCGCCAAGAATAGACATTCCCTCAGAAAATAAATAACACTCATTTAATGGAATAAGTAGATAAAGTAAAAACCTATAATTATAAGCTTGAAGAAATTTCCCAAAGTCTTAGTCTACCAGAGTAATTTTTAGGGGAAACCCCAGGAGGCCTTCTAATATAAAGGGAACCTCAATTCACTAAAAGGATAATAACAATGGTCAGTCAGTGCCAAATAGTTCTCACCATCCAATCAGTTAATACTGTTATGACATGATATATTTGTGTCACATCACTTTGGGTCTCTTTCTATGCCAGCTTCCTTTATGGAAGTGATGGTTGCAATGTGACCAGGCACACGTCATCTAGGCTGAGAAATTGCTTTCTCTTGTCACAAAAACTGGTTCAAACTTGGAAATAAAGAAAATTACATGGATATTTATTCAATAGAAATGCAAATAATTCCCTTCCCATAGAACATATCATGTCAAAGATCATCTGCAGAATAGATTCATAACTTACATTTTTAATTTATATTTGTATAAAGTTTACTTTTATATTTATATAAAAACTTTAAAATTGTTCAATAACTCAACAACTTTAACTTTTTGTTGTTGTTGAATTGCTTATACATAGCCTAGCTTTTTAGATTCTCTCTGAACTGATAATATATCTTATCAGCTTCCTCATTATTCAATGAATTAAATAAAATCTTTGACAAATGTTCATTTTTTATAACCCTGAGACTCATGATTTTATCTTTTAAAAGAGTATACATAACACATTGTGTTAAATGATGTAAGTTATTATTATAAAATATCAAATTGAGATAGAAAGATCTTAATTACCTTAGGTACAATGACAGGGAAATGTTACAATAACAACAAAGTAATAGTAATAATAAATATCCTGAGAGTTGTCTTTGTAAACATGAAACAAAATGGAAACGTCATCATTTACATTTTCCTGTTGAGAATGGAACCAACCACCCACAGAAGGTAATGGTCTTCAGAAAAAAGAGGGTGGAAGCAAGGTAGCTTTGTTGAAAACAAGGAAGGGTTAAAAGAAGAGTGAATAGACAGAGAAACAATTAATGATGGAACAGAGCACATAGTATAGCATACTCTGGAGGAAAGGGAAAGTGGAGATGCCAGAATATTGGAGGTATTAGCAAAATAAATGAAAACTCTCGTATATAATCGGTTTTCTATTCTATATAACTTCTAAAGTGGGGGTCTGCCAGGACAAGAACAATTTCTTATTCAGGGTTGTGCCAGTGAGCACCCAGTGAGTCTACATGTGAGTCTGGCTTCATCCTCACAGTCATGCCAATTTCCATATATTAGCTGAATGAATATCCCTGGGGAGGAATATGGGAATGAATGGGATGGGGTAAGGGAAGACTTGCTCAGAGGAAAGACTTTTAAGGACAGGATTGGGAATGGATGGCCTGACTCAGTTGCTGACAGGAGCACTGCTTCACTCTTTTAAGACCACTTGAGCTCAAAGGGTCTTAGAAATCTGGGGGCCTCCCTGGTGGCACAACGGGTTAAGCCTCAGCACTATGAAGGTATCAACAGCCACTGCAGCACTAGTTTGATCCCTGGCCAGGGAGCTTCCCACATGGTACAGCAGACCTCTCCTGTCTCACCCACTGCTCCCCTCAGCAGTGTGTTTCAGTCAATCCTCATGTTCTGCTCCCCGCTCTGTCTCTGGTGAATTCTCTCACCCCTGACACCTCTGGCCTATACCCCAGTTCTTGTATGCATAAGTAAAGAAATTTTTTTAAAAAATTAGAAATCTGGGGCAACACAGATGGTGGCTCAAGGGAATGCTGTTTCTTGAGACTGCATGGAAAGTGACCATTTGTGGCTGTTTCAATAGGCAACAGGGCAGGAAATACTTGGATCTCCTGGCGATGGACATTTGGGCTTTAGTTGTCCTTCTAGAAACCTGAGCAAGAGAGTGACTGGCACTCTCACCAATGTGAGGACAGAATCCCCACTGAGCCAGCACACATCCCAGGCTGCTTTGAAGGACCGTCTCCCTTCAAATCTCACGTTAACCTTATTTCAGTAATAAGGAAGAGAATCAGGAAATCTGACAGAGTCAACTGTATGAGGGACAGAGTCGAAGACCTGCCTCTGGGTGGTCTTAGGGGCCTCTTACCCATCCCCATGCTTATGGCTCTTGGATTTACAGCCAAATACCAAATTACAGAACAACTGTCTTAAAATCTCTCCTGAAGCATGCACTTTTTGAAAAGTGAATGCATCTTATTCATTTTAATGTCCCTGTTGCCTAGCACAGAATTGAAAGCAAGATATGCACTCAGAAAATATTAAATATATTAAATATATTAAATAAATTATGTCATAAAAATAATATTAGGAAAATGAGGAAGAAATAGAAGAGTACCTGCAACTTATAGAATCTCATCTCTAATTCAGCAAAATGGTGCAAACTCCAATCTGAAAAACTGGCCTTTAAAGATACTTTAGAAAAGGATGTAGAGAGGAGGAGGCTGATACCTGGGAGATGAAAATCATTTTTTTTAAAGAAAATTAGCTCAGTTAAAGAATAATGAGACAAAGTTTGGCCTTTTACTGCTGCTTTAATCTCAGAGTAAGAGATGGGCAATAGCTGAGGATTGTGTCAGTACAGCTGGCACCCCAAATGTGTGACAGGTGTGGTGGAATTTTAGTTTATTTCATGAAATTCAAGGTACAGTTAGTCACAACTGGAGGGTCCATGGCTGGTCTGTGCACATTCTCTCGCTAGCCCAGTGTGTTTTCCATTAACAAGCCTGTCTTTACAGACCAGAGCAGAAGGAAAATAGCAGACAGTTCTGTGACTCTGCCAATAGCGCCTGTGAGGCAATCTTGTGTATGCCATTTTACAGTCTTACCTCTGGAGCTGGTTGCTAAGACAACTGGATTGTAACTTCCACTTTTATAAAGGCTCTACCCTAGCTTTGGAGGCAGTCACACATCAGATAAACTACCATTTGGGGACACTTGTGCTGATTTGTGCAAAAAAAGGATAAAGCCAAGTGAGAGACAGAATCCCTTCCCAAGAGCTATTGCAGCTATAGAATGTGTCCTTTAAACATCAAATCCCCCAATTTTCCAGGCAGAGAAATGCCTCATTATCTTGCTGACAGGGAAAGAACACATATCATCTCCCACTTGAAAGTGTCTTTGGCTTGCAACTCCTATTTACTAAACTTTAATAGGAAATTCCAAGTGGGGAAAAAAAAGTGTCCACTGCCACATTTAATCTTTGCAACTGATCAGTGAGGCATTGACTATTAAGCCCAGTGGGCAGATGGAACAGATAAGGCTCAGAAAAGTAAGCAACTTGCCTGAAACTATAAAGCTTGTAATGGAAGAACCAGTGTTTGTAACTTTGCATTCATGCACTTTCATTAAACACTAAATATTTCACAAAACTTGCAATAGGCTCAAGGACATAGAGCTAAATTAGATACTATGTCTGTCCACAGGAAATCACTGGAAGAGAGAGGGGCAATAATCAGGTGACTCTGACCCAACATGATGATGTGTGTGCCCATGGAGGGTAGAGTGGGGAGTACAGGTTCCTTTGAGGAGTTCATATGAAACATGAAAAATGTGTATCTTCAATGAAGTGGAGTTTGACAAGTAGGTCAGAATAAGGGTGTCCATCCCAGTTAAAGAACCATCAAAAGGGTATGGAAGCAATGCAAAGTTTCTAAGGAACTCATCAGCTTTAAAGAGTGTTTGGCAATAGAAAGTGATGCCTTTAAAATTTGTTTTGAAGAATGGGAAAAAGAGGAGGAACTGTTTTGTAGATCATCCTTAGCAGGTATAGAAGCAATTCCACTTAAGAAAAATTACTTTGAGGGCCTCCCTGGTGGCCTAAGGGTTAAGTCTCAGCACAGCCAAGGCCTGCATTCCATCCCTGGCCAGGGAACTAACCCACATATGGCGCAGCAGACCTCTCCTGTCTCTCCCACTACTCCCCTTGGCAGTGTGTTTCAGTAGATCTGCCTGCTTTACTCCCCACTCTGTCTCTGGTGAATCCTCTCACTCCCCACACCTCTGTCCTACACCCCAGTACTTCCAGGCACAAAAAAATAATGAAATCTTAAAAAAAAAAAAGAAAATTACTTTGATTTTAAAAAGCACATATGTCCGTGCATGTGTGTATGTGTATGTGTGCATTCATGTGTGTCTGTGTATGTGTATTGCACAAGAAATCTATCTGGCACTGTCTCAGGTTGCATTCTCCATTAAGGAGGCTTGGAGATGAAATTAAAAAGGCAGGATTTTTTAGGGGGTCACTTGGGAACCACACCTATGAACAGAAGGAAGCTGTAGTGGGTGCAGGGGATGTTAACCTGAGGACAACCTAGTGTAGTCCCATAGGAAGAGCTAGAGCTTGAGTAATATACTGCATTGGGCACCATTGCCAATCCCTTTGTATCCTGAACCCAACCTGTCACTGTTGAGTGATGGTACTTGACCTTATCCAGGCATCTCTTGGTAGCTCAGAAAGTTCCTGAAGAGGCAAACACATGAGAACTGTTTAACAACAGAACCCCCAGTGGCAGGGTGCCTCCTTCTTAAGGGAACCAGGGAAAAGTGGCCCAAGTCTACCACAGGTTCCTGGGCCTCTCTACACCACAGACAGGGCCTGAGAGGACCCTCACCCTTTCTCCTCAGAACTGGATGATGAACCAGAAACGTGAATTAAAATACGGTACTTAAATCTACAGAATCAGCCTAACCTGCTCAAGTGATTTTGAACCTAAGTCCCCTCTCCCTGAATCAGAAGGAACTTGGTAACAAAATGAGAAGAGTGTAAACCTGCCAATTACACTCGTGGAGGGTTTTGATTGCATCTTCTCCATCACTCTGCTCCGCGGTTTTTTCATCTCCTCCTCTAAGTTACCAGCTTTGTCACCAAAGTTTTGCAGGAAAGGGGACAGGCTGTCAGGCCCACAGCGCGGCTGCATCAGCACACCTGATTGGGTCTGCCCTTTCCAAGCTGGACTGTCTCTAATCATTCTGGTCACATCAGCTTAAAATCTCCTTGGTGTTGGAAAAAGGACAAAGAACATCTCAGTGGGAGACAAACTCCCTAAGATTGGGACCTTAGCATCCAGGGAGTTTGGTTGTATTTTCCAGTAAGTTCTGTCTTGAGTTTCCTTTTATACTTATCACTCCAGCTCCATATAAATGATGCTTTCCTATTTGTTTCTTTTTTTACTGAGTTATAAATTTCAACAATCATCACTGCCAGAGGAATCCGAAGGACTGCTTTTAAATTTGAATTTTTTGTGTGGTCTACAAGTCAGAGCTTTTCTCCCTGACTGCCTGAGAAAATAATGCCATACTGCACTCTCCTTACATACACACAGACACACCTAAAAAAAATTTAAAAAAGACCTGCAGTATGTTGCCAAAGGCAATCAATCAATCAAGCCAAACAAGAAAACTGTATTTTTCTTCAATTACCCATTATCAATCCAATGCAGAGCATTACATGTGAAAGGGCTTCAGTTAAAGCAGAAGACACACATGAATGTTTAAAAAATTTTCTGGAACATTTTGGGGTTGCAAACACTACAGTTGGTTATCGTGAAGGGCTAAATGCATTCAACTTTCAGTATCTTCAAGAGAGAAAATGTGGCTCAACTGGTGACTTAATCATTCACTTCCCTGAATATAAAAATAGGGCCAGTGTTCTTTAAAACACAAGCTATAAGAATCTGTAATGGCTTTGAGGAAGGAAACTTAAAGAAGCACCATGTAGTTCAGCACTGTGTCTTCTCATTAGAGCAGTAATTCTTTTATTTTTTTAAATTTATTTATTTGTAGAAAAACTTGGTGTAGGTCAGAGGTTTAGGGGTGAGAGGATTCACCAGAGACAGAGCAGGGAGCAAAACAGGCAGATCTACTGAAATCTACTGAAATACACTGCTGAGGGGAGCAGCTGACTATGGTCGACAGGAGAGGTCTGCTGTACCACTGGCCAGGATAGAACTCAGGCTGCAGCAGTGATAGCTCTGAGACTTAACCCCTAAGCCACCAGGATGGCCCCAGAAGCAATTCTTGAGCAGCTACTGGATGTTCCTCTAGGTACCAGCTATGAAACCACACAGTCAAACACTCCTGGGGATTGCCTGCTGGTGTTCTGAATTCTCCTACCCACTTTTTAACTAATCAGAGTAATTTCTCTCCCTTTTTACATTAATATAAGAAAGTATGTATTAGCTTCTTTTACTAAGAATAATGACTCAAGTTACTTGACATTTAACTTGAAAAAGATTTAAAAAAAATAAACATTAAAATCTTTTATCTTTACAACACTTCTATGATGTTGAAAAGATAATTATTTCACTTTCTGTTTCATCTTTGACATAATGATAAGCATCACCTTTCATGCACAATGACATTGTATCATAAATATGCTACCGGGTGAGTAATCAATTATTTCTTAACATGAGGAGAATATATACACCCTCCCGTGCTAAGAGACACATTATCTCTTCTGCAATACAAATCTCTAGTGTAAGGCATTGGGACAGCTATTCTCCAGAGATAGCACAAAGAGAAATGTAAGTGACCGTCCTGTGGAGACATTGTGGCAGCCCGTCTGTGTGTGGTCACATTCTGCCACAGAGCATAGTTTGCGACCTGCCAGGGCACAAGAACCCACTGAGTTCTGCATGCTTCCCCCTAAATGGGAATAATAATCCCCTTCCAGTATGGGAAGAGGTTCAGCATTTCCAGGGATCTCTGCAAACTTTATGATTTATCAAGTCTTCTCCCTAAGGAGTTGTACGTGGGGAGTAACTTCAGATTATTTTGACACCAAAAGCAGCTGAACCAAAACAAGAAAGAAAAGAAAAAAGGAAGAAGGAATTTAAGTCATACATAAATGAAACTCAAAGGCCCACACCTTTATAAAATATCTACTCCATAATTGCAGCATAGTTGGAAAGAGGTCAGAATTGGGGAGAATGAAACAGTTTCCTGATGTTAGGTGCAAAATGAAGAGGATATGGATTATTGCAATTCCAAGTCTGTATATGGAGTCAGAGGACCCTCAAGTCATATAGGGTCAGCTACAAAACTTTTGATTTTCTTTCTGCAGGTGGAGCATGAGTGAACATAGGCTCCTTATTCCTGTAGCAAGCTCCATGGCTGTTGGCACTTGTTCTACATCCATTCTCAGATCTCTTCATCCCATTTCAGCAGTGATGTCTCCTTCTTACATTGACTGACACACTTCTGGGAACTACAAAGCAGAGAGTGCTACTTCTAAGAGTTTCAAAGATGTAACAACCACAGCCTTGCAGCATTCACTTCAGAAGTTATACTTTAGGAACTTTCTCCACTCTTAAAAAATGTGACCAGGAAAAAGGCATGATTTCAAATGCCTGAAACTATGCTGGTGATAAAAGTCTGAAGTTGGTTCTTGGAATCCAACATACATTGACTCAAGTATCAACTTGTCACATTTAAAAGACAGAGGAGATGCTAAGAGATACACCATTTTCTATAAAATTCAACCTGTTTCTGGTAGTCAGGAAGTTTGCATGGACATACCAGTGGGCCAGTGATAATAATGCCCAGTGATGCTTTGTTTCGATTGAAAGATCGTTCATTGTCTACAGATATCAAGACAGACATATCCAAATTAATATGTAAGCACTGCCATATTCCATATATTTCAGCAAAGTATACACTATATATTTTGTGCCTAACAAACATAAATCCACAGCGTTCCTAAATTTCTGAATAATAGGAGATGTGATTCTTCATTTTGGCTGCTAGAGCAGAGTTTTCTTTTGCTTTTGAACCACTGAATTATACAAAATGGAAAGGCTGGGACTAGCTTTTTCAGCCACCTGACTTTTCTAAGTGGACATATCACTGAACACTGAACAAGAAAATCCAATCCAACAGAAATAAAATGACCACCAACGGCATCTTTTCATCTTCAAGTGCATTAAGACCAATTCAATAAAGCAGAATAACACCTGAGATGGAACTAATCGGGAGAAACATAGCAGTAATAGGCACTCGTGGTGCCACTGAACTTGACTCCTGCTGAAGCGAGCTTTCTCCTCTGCTCCTATCATCAGCCCATGCAAATCACTTTATGTCTGATCAATCTGGAGTTAAAAACCTGTCATAAGACACATGTGCCTCTTTTTCCCTTTAGATTTGCACAAAGTTTATCACATATTCAGACCATATGATAATTACATAGCTACCCGAAATTTGCATAAAGGGATTTTAAAATCCCGTCTTTATATATACCTTTCAGTCAGAAAGACTCATAAATGCTGCCTGAAGATAAATTAAACTTTGGCATGGAATATAATTTATGAAAATTGCATACTACTTGAATTGATTTCACCAAAAAAGGTATTAAATCTTGATGACTAACAAACTTCTTCGCAGAAATAAAATGTGATGTTTAAATAGAATTAAAACAGCAATATAAATTTTAAAAAATATTTTAATAGTAAATCATACCACTTATATGGGTTACTAATTAAGCAAATGACTTGAAATCATAAAAATGCTTTCAATCACTTATATCTGAGCTTCTGGTAGATATGTAAAATGTGACAAATGAAGAAAGAAATATGATTTCTGTTAAGAAGAGAGTACATAACATATTCTGTTACTTCTTTTCCTTCAGCTAGTGTGCTTTCATTGGAATAGTTCTCTGTGTTAAAAGTTACACAAACCCAAATTTAAAAAAAACAACTGAGAAACACTCATTGATTTCATTCCCCAAAGGCAAATAAAGAAAGAAGGAAGGAAATTAAATCTGGTTGACTGGCGGGGCCTCCCTGGTGGCACAAGGGGTTAAGTCTCAGCACTATGAAGCTTTTAGCAGGCACTGCAGCACAAGTTCGATCCCTGGCTAGGGAGCTTCCCACATGGCACAGCAGATCTCTCCTGCCTTGCCTGCTGCTCCCCTTAGCAGTGTACTTCAGTAGATCCACCTGTTCTGCTCCCCACTCTATCTCTGGTGAATCCTCTCACCACCCAACACCTATGGCTTATACCCCATTTTTGTATGCATAAATAAATAAATCTTTAAAATAAATTTTGGTTTACTGGCAAATTTTGTGACTTATTTATATCACTGTCTTAAGAACTGAAGTTCATATTTTGTGTAAGAGCACACACCCCATTTCAATAATATCAATACTCTAATACTGACACGCTATTTTGCACTTAAAAGTTTTATAAGTCCTGCTCAAGCCACTTTCAGAGAATCCTTTCTAAATTAGAATTGTGAGGGCAACTTTTAATACCTTGGTTAATATCATGACTAACATGGCTTAATTCATTCACTCTGTTTCATGCACACTCACGCACACACACACACACACACACACACACACACACAACTGATTTTCAGCTCTTTGAAGAGGTGACAATGCACAATTCATCTTCTAATCTCCTGTCTTGTTTCAGGTACCCAATGCGTATGGAATGAATGAATGAATGAATGACAGTGAATGTCATCTGAGTCATCCTAATCCCCACTATAGCAGTGGCAGCCAGTTCAGATGAACTACTTGTCTAATGGTTGATTTCAAGTGTCATGAAAAGAATGGCCAGTGTAGACACATCTGATTGGGACCAGGGCTGCTCTTCTGTGCAAGTGTAAGGCAGCTTCTAGTTTAAAATACAATCATTCCTTCCTTCCCCCACCTTATCACTGGTGACTGAAATCCCATTGAAATGTTGCAACATATTTTATTATACTTTTATTGATAAATATAAGGTATTACTAGGGAGGTTAAAGTTTGGCTCATTCACTTAGATTTAACACTAACAAAAAATAAATCATATATCCTTATACTCAGAGAGACTTTGATGATAAGCATGAAAAATAATAGGGATCTGTAGACATGTAAAGATAATATATTCAAGGAGAAAAGATGCAAAGAGTCTGAGACCAACTCAAAATTTGCTAAGGGGTGGCATAATATTTTATTGCTGTGGCTAATGAGGCTGGAAGAGAAAACTTTGTAGAATTAAATTTATAATTATAAATGCTTTAGGGCATATTTTAATCATTTCCTAGAAGATATTATGCTTAGTAAATTAAGTCAGACAGGGAAAAGACATGGTGTGATTTCACTCACATATGATACACAGAGAAACTAAAAAAGTGAATGAACTAGGTAAGAAAAATATACTTTTAGAATCTAAGACCTATTTGTGATTACCAGAATGAAAAGGGTGTGAACAAACTCCATCAGAAGGGTCAATTGCATTGTGGAGGATAGAACTGGATTTTTAGTGGTGAATTTAATATGAAAACTTACATGCTGACTTTTAATGATGCATACCTGAAAGTTACATAATATAAATATTATAAAGCAATGTGACTCTAATAAGAAATCACTTCCTATTTATTTAAAATCAAACTGCTAAACATGGAGCTTCCATACGACCCAGCAATACCACTTTTGGAAATTTACGAAAAGGACACAAAAACACTAATCCGAAAGGATACATGTACCTGTATGTTCACTGTGGCACTGTTCACAATAGCAAAGGTATGGAAGCAACCCAGATGTCCAAAAATAGATGATTGGATCAAGAAGATGTGGTACATATACACAATGGAATACTATTCAGCATTCAAAGGAGATAAACACATGCAATTTGCAGCGACATGGACGGAATTAGAGGGGATCATACTCAGTGAAATAACCCAGAAAGAAAGAGAAAAAATATCGAATGGTTTCGCTTATAACAGGACTATAAGGAAAACAAATAGGAGAGAGGTACTCGGGGGGAAGGAGGGGGGAGGGGAGGATAAGGGTACAAAATGGAATAGAAAAGAACACAAGGGACCATGGAGATGGATCACAGGTGAATTGGTGGTGGGCTACCCAAGGGGAATACAAAATGTAAAAGACATAAATAACAATAAAATATATAAAAAAATAATAAAATAAAACAGCAATTTCCTTGAGACTGGTCACACAGTTGTCTTATAGGGTCTTTATCAGAAAAGGTGTTTGAAGATTCCCCCTACCTACAAGCAACTGGCTGTTCAGCTGCAATCGGAAATGACCATCCTCTGAAGTCTCCCTGGTTATCTTTGGGAGGTTGTCCACCTGGAGTGAGGTCTCTTTGAGGTTCCGCTCGGCTTGGACGTAATGCCATTGGTTGTCATTCAGAGGAGAAGGAGACTGTACTACAAGCTCTACAGGGCCATTCCCAACATCGATGGCAAAAGTGATCTCAGAAGGAGCTGAAATCAAAAAAGGGAAACAGAAAGAAGGATGATTAAAGTTTCCGGTGCTGCTAGAACACAAACAAAAGACATCCTGAATTAATGTTATAAATGATTGTAAGTCAATAGCTTGGTAGAGAGGACTTTAGTTTAAATTCCTGCAGCATTGAAATTACCATTAACAGTAATTACCAACGTTTTTTTTTTTTTGGCCTATTTTGTGAAAATTTAAGAATAAAGATAGGTAACTGGATTATTAATTCTATTACTATAAACATGCATCAGTATCACAGTCCTGGGTTTCCTGGGTCTATCATTGTTTCAATAGTAACAATAGCTCATAGATTTCCACAGATATTAGCTTATCTAGGCAGCCCCATTCCTACAGGAAGACGATCTATGATCTTAAAAATCTCAGTGCTCTCTTTCATGCTATTTCAGTAAAAAATTCACATTATTCCCATGACTTTAAAATAAAAAAAAGGAAGCTCAGAATGTTGAAATGTCTTATCCAAGGAGACATCATTTCAAGGAGTGGTGCTTGGAATCAAATCCAGGCCTTCCACCTTGATGTTGGGTTCTTTTCATGAGCCTTCCTGCTCCTTTATAACAGTCTGGGTATCATTCATGGCAGTTAGTCAGGCATAATAATACTGATGCAGGAGGAGAAAGAAGATGTTGGTAGTGATGATGGTAAATGTGGCGAGGGCAGAGTGATGGTGATATTTCTGGTGATTGTAGCGGTGATGATGTTGGTGCTGGTGGTAGTGGAGCTAGTGACGGTGGGAATATAGTCAGCGGGCAAGCAAGCGAGTGAGCGAGCACAACAGTAGTTACAATGAACTCTACTAAGCACTGTATTAAACACTGACTATAGGCTTTTCATTTTCTTATTTAAAACAACTTTATCAGAAAGACATCATTTTGATTTCCACTTCTATAAAATCTAGAAAAATAAAATTGGCTCAAGGTTTTCCAGATGTAAGTAGAACCTGACTCTCCAAATAGACCTTTTCACCATTTTTCTCTATTGAGCACATGTTCTTCCTTGTTCATCATTGCATAAAACTTTTCTAAATATGAAGGTTGTGGAGCAGTAAATTATAAATTAAAGTTGAGAAAAAAATCCCATTTTCAGTCACTTGAGCCTCTATATGCCAGATCTCCCTTTCCTTTTCAGCACCTTGTGGTGTGTTCTCTATTAAAACAGGGCATGGGTATTTATTTGACAAAATTATCAATTTTCAAATATAATTATCAGTGATCATAAAAGTAAAATACCAGTGGTGCACTTCCTTCTCAGCTTTTAAATACTTACAAAGAGACAGTCTCAATATAAGAAGTTTCAATTTGGGAAATTTCAAGTAACTCTGAGAACTGGAATTGCTTTGCATTCTCATGAACAAGAGCCCTGACCATAAGGACACCCAATGTGGCAAGAGACCTTAAGAGTGGACTTTGAGAGCAGAAACTCTGGTGTCAATTTGACCTAAGGCAATTTTTCAACCTCAAGCCTCAGTTTTCTCATTTGCAAAATGGGAATAAAAACAAGGCATTATCATCAAGTTATTAATCAATTAATTCTGATGAAGTTCTCAAAACTGTTGAACAGGATATGTTCAGTCAGAGTCAGTTCTGGGACTATGATAGTTGGTATGGTTCACCAGCCCAGGTAAATTTCCTTTGCCTCATGAACCCATGCACTAAAGAAACTGATTTGAAGGGGACAAATTGAGTTGAGCAATATAAAGATTAAATGAGAGTGAGGTGGCCCTTTGAGTTACCCACTGTTTCTTATTCAAACCACTGGATACCACCTTGCGGGCCCACATATCTTGAACCAAGGAAAACCTGAGAGATGACTGGTCTCTTGATTTATTTATCTCTATAGGACACAGGTGAAGACTGGTGAGAACTAGAGGAGAGAAAGTGTAAAGATTTTGCTAACAGCCTTCCTGCAAAGATGCCCTTGTGGATATTAAGTTCTGCTCATACAGCATATCTCTGTGGAGGTCTTGCTACACCACTTGTCTCAGTTTATCTGTGCTCCAACACTCACCTCTCTGTTGAATAATGATCTGTTTATTGTCTGTCTCCCCCATTAGTCTGTAAACTCTAGATGAACACCTCATTTATTGGACACACAGCACCTAGCACCAGGCCTCATATAGAATATGTGTTCATCAAAGTAAAGCCCCATTCCTTAAACACTGCTACACACACAAGCAAATGCAATTTTTCAATTTCCTCTACATTTTTTTAAATTTATTTATGCATACAAGCTGGGGTACAGCCAGAGGTGTGGGGGCGGCGAGACGGATCACCAGAGACAGAGTGGGAAGCAGAACAGGAAAAGCTATGGAAATACACTGCTGAGGGGAGCAGTGGGTGAGGCAGGAGAGGTCTGCTGCACCATGTGGGATCTCCCCCGCTGGGCATTGAACTCACTTCACTGCTGCTGACAATTCCACTGCTCAGCGCTTAACCGCTGTGCTGCCAGGGAGGCCCGTCTCTACATTTTTTTTTTTTTTTGCTAGTTTTAAACCAACATATTAGATTCCTTGGACAATCCTTTTAAATTATTACCGTTTAACTATATTCAAGTCACTATTAGAGACTTCTGATATTCAACTTATTCTCCTAGAACTAGAGGAACAATCAGTGAAATTAAGTAATAGCTAGTGTGCACTGAGGGTTTACCATGATCCAGGCACTCTGCTAAGCATTCTTCATGAATCAACTCATTTAGGCCTCTCTACAATCTCATGAGATAGGTAACATTTTACAGATGAGGGAATAGAACCACAGATAGCTAATAAGTTACTCCACCCAGATAAGAGTCAGAATTTAAATTCAAGAGTTTTGCTTCCAAGGCTCATTTTCTTTTTTTTTTTTTTAATATATATTTTTATTGTTATTTATGTCTTTTACATTTTGTATTCCCCTTGGGTAGCCCACCACCAATTCACCCGTTATCCATCTCCATGGTCCCTTGTGTTCTTTTCTATTCCATTTTGTGCCCTTTTCCTTCCCTCCTCCCGCCTCCCCCCGCCCCCGCACCTACTGATTGTCTCTATCCTATTTGGATTCCTTATAGTCCTGTTATAAATGAAACCATTCGATATTTTTCTCTTTCTTTCTGGTTTATTTCACTGAGTATGATCCCCTCTAATTCCATTCATGTCGCTGCAAATTGCATGTGTTTACCTTCTTTGAATGCTGAATAGTAATCCATTGTGTATATGCACCCCATCTTCTTTATCCAATCATCTATTTTTGGATATCTGGGTTGCTTCCATACCTTTGCTATTGTGAACAGTGCCACAATGAACATACGGGTGCATATATCCTTTCAGATTAGTGTTTTGGTGTCCTCCAGGTAAATTCCCAAAATTGGGATTGCTGGGTCATATGGAAGCTCCATGTTTAGCAGTTTGAGGAATCGCCATACAGCTTTCCATAGTGGTTGGACCAGTTCACATTCCCACCTGCAGTATAGAAGAGTTCCTTTTTCTCCACATCCTTTCCAGCATTTGTTGTTGCCTGTATTTTTAATGTGCCATCCTCACAGGTGTGAGGTGGTATCTCATAGTGGTTTTGATTTGCATTTCCTTGATTATAAGTGATGTTGAGCATTTTTTCATGTATCTGTTGGCCATTTGCTTTTCTTCTTTGGAGAAGTGCCTTTTGAGCTCTTCTGCCCATTTTTTGATTGGGTTATTGGCTTT
>PVIJ01014791.1:0-39132 GCA_004024925.1 Scalopus aquaticus
TGGTGGTGGCGGTGGTGGTGGTGGATATAATTAAAAGTCGGGACCATATGATCTCCAACTATACTCTCGGATGGTTTAAGCAAACATGACGAAAGCCTCAAAGTCAGTTGGAAATGAACCACCTATACTCTCCTTCTTTCTGGGACAGAGTCCACCCCACCCAGCCAGACTAGACTCTCAGATCCATACTAGACCCTCATTTTTCACCCCAGGACTCCGTGCTGAAGCTCTGCCTTGTTGTCTGACTTCCTGGGGTCTTGAGCCACACCCAAACTACCTTTTATGCCTTTGTAATTGAAATGTAAGCCTCAATGCTTTCAGTGCCTCAAATTTCCTCCTGATAAATAACCAACAGTCAGTGACTTCGGTTGCTTTTGTGCTGGAGGCATTTATATGGTTTTGTGTGATGACTTAAGATTTTCCAGCGTTTGTGGGAAAGCCCTTTTTTTTTTTTTAAGGATTCATTATTTATTTTATGCATATAAGCTGGGGTACAGGCCAGAAGCGTGGGGCGGTGAGAGGGTTCACCTGAGACAGTGGGGAGCAGAACAGGCAGATCGACGGAAATCCACTGCTGAGGGGAGCAGCGGGCGAGGCAGGAGAGGTCTGCTGCGCCATGTGGGATTCTCCCCTTCTGGGCGTCGAACTTGCGTAGCTGCTGCCGACAGCTCCACAGCATGGCACTTAACCACTGCGCCACCAGGGAGGCCCAGAAAGCCCATCTTTTCTTTGCCGTTCAAGATCCTGGTTCTCGAGTCCATCGTCCTCTGCCTTATTTGGGGATATTTATCTGACCTGGCGCTCCACCTCTAGGGAAGTGGCTCTCTAGCCTTATGCTACCTGCCATAGTCAGTGACTCCTGACTGGAGCTCCATTTCCTGCTGGAGACTGTGGCAGCCTGAGCCAGGAAGATTAGGCAAGTCGACATATTTGAGCCCCAAAGACTAAAACTATAGGTCTGGGGTCTCCCATTTCTCAGTTCCTATCAATGTAACCTTGAAATGTGTTATACAAAAATGCTACAAACAAAAAACTATAAATTTTCTTTTCCTCTAAAATCATAGTAACTCAGAAAGCAAACCCAAATCAAACTGAAGCCCACCCTTCGCTTAACAGACCATCAGCCTTTGTGTAATTCAACTTTAGAAGTGCCAGCTCTTGCCTTTTGTGGCCCACCAGGAGATGGTTACAGGTCTAGCCTAGACTTTAAGACTAGAGTCTCCATCTGAATGAATGGTTGTGTGTCCTCTTCCTTGACTGCAGCCGTCTCTTGGCGTCAAGAAGCCTACCAAAGCCCTGCTCTTTGTCATCTTGAGCCCCGTGGGACCTTACTTTTCAAGTGGCACCTTTAATCCCGTGTCCCTGTGGGCCAATCCGAAGTACGTTCGAGCCTGGAAAGGTGGCACGGGGGACTGCAAGATGGGCGGGTAAGTAGCTAATGCTTTTCACTTCCATGTAAGTATGGAAATTGCGATGCTCATGTTGTTTCCTGTTGTCAGTGTTTTAAATGTGCTAGCTGGTTTCCTTTTATTGTTGGTGGCACTGGTTTACAACACTGTATGTGACTCAGAGGCATAGGATTCCACCTCCAATGCGTGACCTCACACCACACCACCACCAAGACAGCCATATCACCCACCACAGTCCTCTGTGTCCCCTCCCCCTCTTAAAACCGCAATTCCACAGTCAGTTTTCTAGGGTTTGTTACTGATTTGGTTTCGTCTGACCCTTCGTGTTGTTTCTCTATATTCTACATGTAAGTGACACCATCCCATATTTGTCTTTCTCCTTCTGACTTATTTCCCTTAGCATATGTAGCTGTCTCAGAGATAACCTGTGGCCCTTATAAGGCAGAAACACTGACTTATACTAGGCAAGAACTAAAATAAGTAAATAAAGCAGAAATAAAGCCAGTACTTTGAATGCAGTGCCGTGGGGCCTGGTCCTCTGGCTGATGCTTGGCATGGAGGAGCATCTGGTGGCAAGGCCGAGGCTGTCACTCGGCTCCGAGGCATCGTCTGGGGAAGGTGCCTGCTTCACTCAAGTGCTGTCTTCATTGTCACAGATTGCAGCCGCACCTGCTGCCAACTGGCTGAGGGACAGCCCTGCCTTGGCTCTGTCAGGCCAGTCTCATAGGCCATATGTAGCTGGCTGGAAGGAAAAGCACATTTGAAAAGTGTTAGACAATTTCAGGGTGCACTTGGCTGTGCATTGGGAATGCCCCTATGGGGGAACAATAAGAGCTAAATTACCGGGCGGGAGCTCTTCCTTTGTGTGTATCAAGTGCTGATGGATATCACTTCCCCAGGCAGTGACATCCTGAAGGTGACCTGGTGGCAAACTGTAGATTCAGGGAAATTAGAATGATCCACTGCGGGGTGAGAGACACTGACAGCCGGCTTCACCCCTCGTGGTCTTTCTGTTTCTTGTTTCCTTTCACAAGCTTATATATAAAATAAAATTCTATATTCCATCATCCCTGGTGGGAATTTTGGCAACTATTCCCTTTGTGGGGAGAGAAATCCTAATGGAATCCATTCAAGTAAGAGTCACTTTCTTTTCCTTCCAGTTGGGAGCCCTCCCTCCTCATGGTGACCTAACAGGGTTGAAACTACTTTTGTTTACTTTCTGGATTTCTTTTTCAGCTGTTCAGAATTCCTCACAGGCCACATGTACAGCGTGGATCGGTATTAGTGCTCAGACTCTCTTAGGGTGCATGTAAGTCAGCATTCTTAATGAAGAGGTACAAATAAGTTAAAATCATTATTCTGGTAAATCCTGCTTTCAAGTTGCCCCTATCTACCTAGGGAAAAGATAACATGGGGACCTTGAGAAATTGCAAGGAATTCTTTAGTTTTGGTATATGGTAGGTTGTTGCTTATTATGAAGGTGATATCATACAGTATACAGAATACATGATCACGATAGGCCAGCGAAAAATTAAAAATTATTATCTTCTCTACAACACAAAGCATGAACCCTGGTGTTACTGTGGATTTTAATTCATAGTAATGTATCAGTACTGGCTCATCAATCATAACAAGTGGAGTATGCTAATGCAAGATATTCCTAATACAGAAAAGTGAAGGAAAGGTTGGGGTCTGAGAAAATGTGATTTTACTAAGTTTTTATGTAAACCCAGCATTGATAGGAAAAAAAGAACCAAAATCTATGATTAAAACATTTAATAGTTTGACTCCTTAGTCTCAGGTAGACCACAGCCAATGAAGTTGACTTGAAATCTCATGGAGAAGACAGTATTGGATCTCATAAATAAAAGAAAAAAAACGGCACGAGGAGGCAGTAACCACTTAAAGGATAGATTTTTATTATTTTAATAATAATTTTAATCCATCTGCCTATAGTTTCCAAGAAGTTCTAAAACTCTCTTTTCATTCAACCTGGAGAAATGCAAGGGGAAAAAATGATCCTACATTTATTATCACCTAATTTAGTTGCCAAGGATATTTGGCTGCTGCCTTAGATTTGTGTATTATTGCTCTTTTTAAACCTGATTAATTCAGTAGTTACCTTCCAAGCTTTTTTTTCTTTAAGACCTCTATTGTCAACTGGTATTTATTAAATAGCTATTGAGTCTCATAAATTTAAGAACTTTCTGCTTTCTTTCAAAGTGAATGACTTATCATTGTACTATATACATTTCAGGAGTTTAGCTTCACACCTTGTTATGTCTTCCTGCACTCACCACCAAAGTTCCAGTGCCATTCACACCATAATGTTGAGCCCTCTCCTTCCACCCTACTTCCCCTTCCTCTCTGGAAACCCCCTTATTTTCACAGCACCTTGTCGTGTGAAAGTTGTCCTTGTTGTGTTTGGTTAGTTTTTTTTTTTTCCTGCTTATTTGTATTCCACAATACGAGAGAAATCATCCAGTAATTACCGCTCATTTTCTGACCTATTTCATGTAGCATAATCACCTCAAGTCTACCCATCTTGTCACAAAGATTTCATCTTTTTTTAAATAGTTGAATTATATTCCATTGTGTGTGTGTGTGTGTGTGTGTGTGTGTGTGTGTGTGTGTGTATTTTATCCAGTCATTTGTCAACAGACATTGTGGTTGTTAACTAGCTCTTGGCTATTGTGAATAATATTGCTATGAACCTAGGGGTGCAAATATCTTTTCAAATTACTGTTTTCCTCTTCTTCAGAAATTCCTAGGAGTGAGTAGAACTGCTGGATCATGTGGTGTTTTTTTTTTTTTTTTAGTTTTTTGAGGAGTCCTCATGCCATTTTCCATAGAGGCTATACCAGTTTACAAAGCATTTTTTAAATTTTAAGATTTTTCAACTTTTTTGAAGCTTCCAAAAATGACAAAAATAACATTATCATTTTATTTCTAAATATACATAAGTGAGAAGAGCTACACGATGATGTACTGCTAGAGGAGAGTTCTAGCACAGTGGTTCTCATCTGTGGCTGCAAAGTGACACTGTCTGGAAGCTTTACCAACTGCTAGTATTGTGGGTCCCACCACTACCAATTCTGGTTTATTTGACTTGAGCATCAGGTTATTTTTAAATGTGTAGCTAAAGTTAGGAATACTGAGCTAGAAGATAGTTTTGTTTTTTTTTTTTTTTTAACACAGGAACAACTTAATTCCTGGGTTATCTCTGAATTTTGTAGTTAATTTGAAATGAAGCAGAGCCTATCATTCTCCTCCTTTCCCTCCCTCTCCATTTCCATCTTTTTTTTTTCTTGTACTCATTTTGCACTTGACTGAAAACTTTGAAGTCAGAAAGACATGGATTAAAAATATAGCAGTTTTGGGTATATTACAACATTGTTTTAGGCCTCAGTTTCCTCATATATAATAGTACCCTCCTCTCCTATGAGAACTGAGTTAATATAAAGATCGTTTATGATTAAAACCCTCAGCAAAATGGGCATAGGAGGAATATACCGCAACATAAATGTTGTATATAACAGACTCACAATCAATGGTGAAAAACTTTTAAGATTGGAACAAGGCAAGATGTCCACTGTTATTCAGTATAGTGTTGAGATTCCTAATTAGAATAATTAGATAAGAAAGGATATGAATATTTTCTAAATTGGAATAGAAGAAGTAAAACTATAACTGCTTTCAGGTGAGATAATAATATATAAAGAGAAAATACTAAAGACTCCAGTAAAAACTATTAGAAACTATAAAAGAATACAGTAAAATGACAGACTATTGTGTTTTTACGTGAACTAGCAGAAATCAGGAAAACCGTTTCATTTTCCAATTGCATCAAAAAGATTATGTAGCTTGGAATGAATTTAACCAAAGAAGTGAAAGATCTGAAAACCAAGACATTTAAAAAATAAAAGACACAGGGGCCTCCCTGGTGGCGCAGCGGGTTGAGCGCTGCACTGTGGAGCTGTTGGCAGGGGGAACGCAAGTTCGATGCCCAGCCGGGGAGAATCCCACATGGTGTGGCAGACCTCTCCTGCCTCGCCCGCTGCTCCCCTCAGCAGTGTATTTCTGATCTGCCTGTTCTGCTCCCTACTCTGTCTCTGGTGAACCCTCTCGCCACCCCGCGCCTCTGGCCTGTACCCCAGCTTGTATGTATAAATAAATAAATCTTAAAAAAAAAAAAAAGACACACAAAAAATAGAAGACACAAAGAAATGGAAATATACTCTGTTCATGGGTTGGACGAAGTGACATCATTAAAATGGCTATATTACCTAAAGCAGTATACAGATTCAGTACAATACTTATCAATTTCTCAACAGCATTCTTTATAGAAATACAACACAAACTATGAAAGTCATTTGAAACTGCAGAAGAGTCCAAAGAGCAAAAATACTCAGGAGAAAAATACAACAGAAATGAACAGAAGAGGAGGCATTGTGCTCCCTGACCTCAAACTATACTACAAAGCATCATGGTATTGTAGTAAGAAAAGACGCAGTGCAATAAAACAGGATTGAATGCCCAGAAATAAACCCATACATATGTAGACAACTAATTTATGACAAGGGAGTCAAGAGTCTATAGTGGAGCAAGGGAAAACCTCCTCAATAAGTGGGGTTGGGAAAACTGGACAGCCACATGAAAAAGCATGAAACTAGAATATTATCTAATACAATAGAAAAAAAATTCAAAATGGCGTAAAGCCTTTGGATGTAAGACCTGAAACTATGAGATATGTAGTTCATAGGATATATGCTCCTTGACACTAGTCTTTGGGAAACTGATTCCAGTGACAAGGGAAAGTAAAGCAAAAATAGAAAGTGGGACCAGGACCACACCAAAATAAAAAGTTTCTGCACAGTGAAAGAAACTATCATCAAAATAAAAAGATATCTTACTGGATGAGAAAAGATATTAATGTTCAGCAAAGGGTTAATATTCAAAATATATAATGAACTCATAAAATTCAACAACAAAAACAAACAATCCCATTAAAAAATGAGCACAGGATCTGAATAGACACTCATCCAATGAAGACCTAAGGATGACTATTACACACCTGAAAAGATGTCCATCATCTATTCAGGAAATGCAAACCAAAACAACAATGAAACATCATTTTACATCTTCGAGAATGGCTGTTATCCAGGCTAAGAAATAGTCAGTGTTGCTGAGGATATGGAGAGAAGAGGACTCATTGTACAATGTTGGTGGGAATGTAAATTGGTGTAACCATTATGGAAAGCAATAAAGAGATTCCTCAAAAAATTAAAAATAAATATTCCACATGGCCCAATTATCTCACCTCTGAGTATTTACCTCCAGGTATTTACCCCCTGAATACAAAAACACTAATATTAAGAGATTTATATTCACCCTTTTATTCACTGCAGCATTATTTCCAATAGCCAAGAGCCGGAAACAGTCTAAATGCCCATCAACAGATGATTGGATAAAGGAGATGGGATAATTAGGAAATATATACACAATGGAATACCACTCAGCTATTAAAAAAAGGTTGAAATCTTGCTATTACAATAAAATGAATGAACCTAGAGGGCATTAGACTATGTGAAATAAGCCAGAATGAAGAAAGACAAATACTGTATGATTTCATTCATATGTGGTATATAGGGAATCCAAATGTATAACCTAAATAAAACAAAAGTAAACTTTTAGAGCTATTAGAGGAATTTATGGTTACCAGGAGGGTAGGGGGAAAGAGGTAGGTGAATTGGGTCAAAGGGTCAACTGTGTAGTCAAGGGTAACATTGGACTTTGATGTTTTATCTAGAAAGGTTGATGTGTATTGATTGCACGCGTGAAAGTTATATAACACAAGGATATTTCAATTAAAATGAACAAGTGAATGAACTCAAAGAATTATATGAGCAGCTTAGATGATGTGTTCATCCTTTAAATCGTGCAGGGCAAGATGCTGTGATTGTCAACTCAAGCAGAATGACTTGGTTCCTTAGGAAGGACCAAAGAGAATACAGTAGGAGCTGTGCAGATCCGCATGGCAGTGAATGGCAGACAGCCTCATAATATATGGCTCTTGTGCCTATGTACCCTTAGACAGTACTTCACAGTTAATCTTGCCCAGATGTAAAAGAAAGGTCATTTAAAGTTCTTGAGGGCTATTTTGAAGAACTTTACACTTTGCAGTAGTCATTATTGTATGCGTGACTGATTATGTCTATGTATCCCTCGGGGCTTCATAGACCAGGGGTCCAGGGCTTACTTGCTACCCCGATTGTCCTGTGGTAGTGTTGTTCACACTTGTTTGCTCAAGTTCTCTGAGAGTTAAGGAGAGTGAATTATACAACCAGGGGTTAGGGAGACAAACAAGCATCCTATTTATTTGAGGACTTATGCTTTATCTAATACTTTCCTCCTATTTTATAGTTTCCTCCCTAATTTTCCCATTTAAATTCAATAAGGTAATAAACTAAACTTCTGCTGAACTGTATTGCCATTCCAAAAAGATACATGTTCCTTGACTTTGAATAATCAAGGTGAAAAGTGTAGGTTGAGAAAAAGGGACTTTTGAAATACTTTTTGGTTAAAGCAGGATTTTTACCATTTTGTCCCATCTTTTGGGGGGAATTTAGATATTGGGTACGGGGTATTTCTTAGATGTATTAAAGGTGTCCATTAAAAGCACAGGCTTTGGGCCCTGCTACTTAATTGCTGTAACTTGACACAAGTTATTTCTCCAAGCCCCAGTTTTTCATCTGAACTATAGATATAATGATAATGCCTAAATCATAGTATTCGTGTGAGGTCTCAATGAAATAATTCATGTAAAATGGCTTGGTATGTGAAAAAAATCTCAATAACTTTTAACTTATTTACTAGGTTATTTACCTGTGTTCATGTATCATCACTACTTTCAAGTCAGAGTCCCATAATATTTTGCTCTGTTATCTCAAGTGAATTGCAATTAGATCATTTAGGTTCTCTAAGGTTCTCTAATGGGTCTCCTTTAATGTTATGCAGTTACAGAGAGAGAGAGAGAGAGAGAGCGAGAGAAGGTGTGTGTGTGTGTGTGTGTGTGAGAGAGAGAGAGAGAGAGAGAGAGAGAGAGAACATTGATTATAACTGCATGTAAATTAAAGACTTGAGGATTTTAGTGCTTGAGGCTGAAGTAGATTCATGATCAGTATATTCCCTCTTACTTCAAAGGAATTATGCCTCATCTCTCTTTGCCCAATGTGAAGCAATGGATAACGGGTGTCAGCAGGTACTGTGGCTCTATGGAGAGGACAATCAGATAACCGAAGTTGGAACTATGAATCTTTTTCTTTACTGGATAAATGAAGATGGAGGTAATCCACTCAGATTTCAGCTCTTTGATATCTCTTAATAATTTGAATGAAACTGAAAAGAAAAACACTTGAACCTTAGAAGGAGGAAACTAGAACAAATCCAAAGGTTAACAATCACTGTGCTTTTGCTGTCCAAGTAGACATGAATTGAAGTTACAAAACTTAAAAATGTTTTTTGTTGTTTTTGTTTCAGCTTTAGATGTACTTATGATTCAGATGTCAATTTAAGGAATTTCAGTCCCTGCAACAGAAGATTTGCCACCTTCTCCTCTTTGTCATCTTCTTTCATGTCTAACATTTTTTCATGTCTAACTAAAATCCCTTGCCTTTGGAGATAGGTCCCAGATCATCTCAGCGGTCATTCACCATTTATTGTATGGGTGAATGCTATAGTGGTAAATATGGTCGGTCTTTTGATTGTACTTATAAATGAAATTTACTGTGCTCTGTTACTATTATTCTTTTAACAGTTGGTGCCCTTTACTACATTGTTTGAGCAGAAGTCTTTCAGGTTTACTCTGAACCTCAATTTGATTAAAGTATACTATTTTAAGGACAGATTTGTCCATTTGGGGTTTTATTTAACTCTTGGTTCACTCAAGACACTAATATGTTTACTGTAGAATTTGGTACTTCTTTTTTACCTTTAATATTCTGAATGTTCATTATCTCTCTTTGCTATTATTTTTAAATTTGTTGGCACAAAACAGAAGAGTTCAGTGAGGTGTTAGCAAAGTCTATGACATTCTATTAAATGACAAATTAAAGGGAAAAATACAGATAGGTGTGTTCATTTCCTCTAGAGGTTTAGTAGTCATAAAAACTTTAAAAAATATTTTTAGACTTGTTTACATTCCTAGGCTATTCATTTCACAGCACTGAGTGTGAAGACTAGACATGTAAAATGACATGTGTCCAACTACTTATAAAGTCTTGGTATTCATTTCAATTAAATTTTAAATGAAATTTTTATTTTTAAAGCAGCTACAGTAGCTTGTATTGTTCTTTTGTTATCCGGCTACAAAAAGAGGAAAATGGTGATTCAAATGTGGCTGACTTCAGAGTTACACAGCAATCTGAGCATTGGTTGCGGAGACTAAGAGGATGAGGCTTAGGTTCCAGTCAGAGGTTCCAGAATAAACAGAAGGTGTGGGTAGGCCGCTCTGTCCTGAGTTTGGCCCTGGGTAACCCCTGGCATATGTAACACACCATGCTCCTTCTTCCATTCCTGCTGTTTGTACTTGGCACTATTTAAAAACAAAATTTATACAGGAGTATTTTTGATTTGTAATTTTGAGTTATGGCATAAGACATATATCAAAGCCAGGCTTGGAAGGTGACAAACGGGTTGAACTCTGTGACAGTAGATTGATTCAACTCATTCTCCCCATTCTCCCTACAATCCCCCCCAGAAGACACAGCCTCAACGAAAACAGTTGCATCATACAAAAGTGGCAACATTATTTATGGATAGAAAATGTCAAGATTTAAACACAGTCTGAATCAAAGCTACATGAGTGAAATGGAAACTGTCCTGGTGAAAAATCACCCCTTATCCAAACAATAATCATGGACTATTTCCCTCGTGGCTTTTAAAGGTCAGAATAGAAATGAATGAATTTGTCTTCTGACTTGTATAATATATGCCATTAAGAGTTTCTATTCAGATTATGGTTGCCTGAGATGCCTTAGTTTTAATGCGATGGTGACCCTTCAGATCAAATAACATTTGAAGAAAGGAGAAAGGGAAGCATGAGAGAAATGAAGTAGAAATCAGGAATAACATTTGAGCAAAGAAGATGGACACCGAAGCACCTCTCTGGTGACTTTGACATATACCATGTGGCTTTAGGAAAATACAAATAATTGGTATTTGAAATACTGTCAACAGTAGTTATCAGCAGAGTTCTTTCCGTCTTAACCAGTTGTTTCTCCACGATGACTGTTTTTGGGACAGCTGGGTGGACACGGAGAGACTGTGTGCACAGCATATAGTGCTGTGTGAGGGGATGATCTGAAACACATGGTCTGGAAGTCACGTGGGTATTGATTCCGGTCACAGAAAGCGTGGTGCTGTTTTCTCATTTTCACTCTGAGATGAGTAATTGAACATGCACACACTAGCTTGTCACTGTTAGAAAAACAGTTTTATCATGTTCCGTACATTGGAGCTACCCCAAGTAGCTCCAACCTTTGCAGTTGGAGCTACTTGCGGTTGAGTTCACAGTTCCTCTGGGAGAATGATTGTGGCCAGAAGAGCTGATGTTACTGAAGTCCACTGAGGATCCACGAGCCTTTCCCCCCATCACAGGCATTTATACTGACTGCCCGGAGGCCTCTGCCCTCGGATGCCACGGCACTTGATCTTTCCCTGACCTCGAGATTCTGACCATATTCCATTCCCAATAAGAATACCCTACTAAGAATCACCAATTCCCTCATCCAGCACTCTCCATCACCCTCCCTTTCCATGGCCCTCTGATCTAACTTAATATTTAACATGATTGTTAGCCTCTGCCCAGGGTCTGTCAGTTTGTTCACTGCTGTATCCACGGTGTTTGGACCAGCCAACTGCTCCTGGGACACACTCAGGATATATTTGTTGAGTAAATGACTAACGGTGCTGACAGTGTGTAGGGCATTTATGCAAACCCACATTCCTGGTTCCCATTAGTGCCTGACTTTGGGAAGTCACATATGAATCCTGCTGTTATTGCTTCTACATTCCTCATCCCCTAAAAATGATTTTTTCTGTCAAAAACAAGCTGCGTTTGTAGGCTCTGTTTTCCTCATGTTGGGCAATCTGGAGCTAGTTCTGGCTCTTGTGAGCATGTTTGTGGTTGCAGAGGAAAATGAATATTTCTCACCCAAATGTTGTCATGTCATCATCTCTGTCTGGCAACCAGAGAAGCAGATGTTCTGTTCCTTGACCTCGGGCTAGTGGTTACAGTTTTGGGTGTTAAATATATTTCACAAAACTGCATTTGCAAAAGGGCCACTGCTTTTATTTAATTTGGTGTGGTCTTAGAGCTCAGCAAGCACCAGGAAAGGTCCAGGGCACTGGCCGTGTTTCGTCTCTGAGTGTGGTGTGTGTGCATGTACACACATATAGATCCACACAGTATACATCCAGCTAGTTATTGCAAAACACAGGTTTATTTTGAGATCAACACTTCTAAACATGACAAAAAGTAGCCCCAAGAACACTGCCAAGAACAAATTTTCTTCTTTCCAGAAAGCAGTTTCCAGCAGATGATTTTTAGAAACAAAATTCAAAAAAGTCATACTGCTATAGCCTAGCAAAGAGGATTATTCATTTATTTTTTATTCAGAAACATATATTATATACCACTCTGGGCCAGGCATGGTGCCGAGTTTTAGGGCTATGGGAATGAATAGAGTTTCAGTCTTTCCCATGGCTTGGCTTGGGGATGTTGATGTAAGACAGCAGAGGGGCTGAGCTCAGGCCTTCGCGGGAAAGGCAGTAGCCAGTTTTGGGTCCCAGAGGCTCAGGTCCCAACCATCCTGCAGCATCACCAAACACATCAAGTGACTTGTTGATACAAGGTCTCAGTTTCCTCTTGTGTAGTGTATAGACTGCATGAGATGATTCTGAAAGAGCTTAAACAGGGGAGTCCTATTTACCTGCAAAACAGTGCTCTAAGACCCCAGTGTGATTTCTGTAGAGCTTTGGCTCCCAGGTGATCTCTTCAAGTGAACGCCTCTAGAAACACGTGATGGGCAGCACATCATCTGTATAAGCCCTACTTCTTTATGAACTGATGGTGTAAGGTTTGCATTTGTCAGAAGATTCAGATCCCTGGGTACCAGAGGCAGAGAGGCGAGGAGGATGTTGAAAACGTGAGGCATCTTTTCCAAGTAGAACTGCAACAGCAGACAGACCACACTCAACCTGCAGACATCCAACTTCCCAGTGTTAACAGTCTTGACCTTGGCTTGACCTTGGCTGTCTAAGTTTGCCCTGTGGGGTTTTGATTTTTGCCTTTCTTTTACCTTGTTAGCCATATACAACTTGTGCCCAACCTGAGACCATTATATTTGAATCTCAGAGGGTAAAATCAGCATCTTCGTATATGATATGAATGCGTCATCAGGTCTGAAAATCATTTTGGACAGCCTCAGCAAAGGGCAGTGTGGGAGCAGGGGCCAGCCTCCATAAGGAGTTGTCTCTTCCGCAGTATTCTTATAATGCGTGATAATGACTAGTATTACTAAAAAGACCCTATCTAGATTATTCTAATTACTGATCAGTGCTAGTCTAATACAGTAAATGTTGACTTTGTATGGCCCTCTTCGGAATGTACCCTAATTCTCATTGTCAGTAGAAAAATTATCTCTTTTATTGGTTAAGGCTAAATTGGAGAGGACTAAATGAGTGGCTTTCTTTCTCTTCTTTCACATGTATATCTCTTTAAAATAAGGATGGAATTGATTTGGGAAATTTGATCATACAATATAGTAACATCATCTTCCTGTTTCTTACTGGCAAAGTTGCCAGAAATGGTTATAAAAAATGACTATTGATATTAGGCATGGCTAATACATCTCAAGTTTGAAAATATTCCAATTTCTAATTGACAGAAGAAGAACTGGCAACCCCTCCGCTAGATGGCATCATTCTTCCAGGAGTGATGCGGCAGAGCATTCTGGACCTGGCACACAAGTGGGTGGGTGCCTTTGGCATGGACATTGTTTATAAGCATGAAACAAAACGTAACCAAAATAAGCCCAACTTCGTGTTGAAATAATATCCTCTCGTTCCAACCAATGTTATCTAATCTTTAAAGCTTAACTAGAGTGAAAAGAACTCTCTTAGAAGAACTGTCTTGGCAAGACTATCAAATAAGTATTGTTTATGGGGAGAGTAGAGAGGAACCAGTTTAGCAAGTTGTCCCAGCGAAGCAGTGTGCTAGCACTAGTCTCAGGCTCTGTGCCTGCTGTCTCCTACCAGCTCACCTGGTCTGTGCTTCAGGTGCTCCCATCTGGGCAGCCCTAACCTTTTCAAGTCTGAATGTGTTGTCCCAAATAGCTGCCTTTCCTTCCTTTATTCCACTGTCACCATGCTTGTCATAGAAGTTAAAGATATTTTACTGACCTGTAAATGTCTGCAAACATACATTATTAGTTGGCTGCCATCTTTCTCCCTCCTTCCTGCCCTTTGCCTCCCTAGTCCACATTCAGGCTTATTTTAAAGTCAAAACACTCAGGCAAAGGAAGAGTTATTTTCCATAGACATTCTGATCTCTGTGACACAGATAAGCGTGCTCAACCCTTTGGTATTGAAAATGACATAACATACTCAAGATGAATTCTCAATGAGCTGGTTATCTGGCCAAACTTCTTGGCTGGAACTTTTGACCCATGTGTTCAAATGGTCTCTAGGGATTATGAAAAGGCCTTGAATGGACTGTGGTCAAATAGTCCTGATAGGACAAATGTTTAGAAACACACACATTGTCTAGGAGAGTACCAGCACAGTTTCTTTGGAAAAGGCTTTGGAAATAGAAGAAATGTGCTATAAATAATCCTACAAAACCCTGAAGTAGACAAAACCCAACTGCCACATGCTGGCTGGCACATTGGGCATGACATTTACAAACTGTTGGTATAATTTCAAACAGCTTGCCCTGTCCTAAATATGTTTGCAGTTGGAAAGATGTATTTTTGAAGCTCAGTAATTTTTGTTTTATTAAAGAAAAAAAATCCACCAAGTACAGAAGGTTTGATGACAAGCTGCAAGTGGAAATGGCTTCCCACACTAATGATTTGCTAGCATGAAAAATAGGTTATTATGGAGGAAGTTTTTTCTTGACTCCTTAGCTGTAATTTATTTTAAAAGCTATTTTAAAACAGTGAGACATAAATGCCAAGAGGCATGTGGGGGGTTACCATTACTTGCCAGACAAGGGAAATTGTCCAAAGATAAGTAAGGGTGAGTAGAGGAAAAACAATTCTGTTTATTTACAAGAGATTTTCCCCTCCTTATCCAGAACACAGAACTCAGCTTGTTTTCAGTTAACTTGGCTGGTTTAGGGGATGGTTTTACTTATTTATTTATTTACCTTTGGACAACATCATTGCAATTGCAAACTATGATAAGCTGAAATTTCAAAAAGCCTTATTTCTATTGTAGACATACGTTCCTGTCCTTCCTATTGTAGTCTTAATTTCATGTTTTGAATCTTGCTTGTGATTTCCAGTTTCATCTCCTATGCATTTGTAGGTTTTAAAAAATACACCCATCTTATTTTTAAAAATATATCTATTCTTTGTTATCCTTAATTCAAATAGCCCGTTGACAAACTTTGAATTTTAAATCACTAACATAGAAAGAGTTTGAATCCATTTTCTGCCATTTACTAGTTGTGTAGCCTTGGGATGTCACTCAGCCTCCTGAACCCTAATTTCCACATCCATAAATAACACACACCTGAAAAATGAGAGAATTTGGCTTACAATGGGTGCTTGATAGATAGTAGCTATAATTATTGATATTATGTACTAATATATTCTCTTGTAGTAACATAGGGTTAAGCTGTGAGTGCAGAAGGCATTAAGTGCTGCTCAGGGTGTCTTACCTTGAGAAGACCGAGCCCATAAGAATAAATAAAAGGCTCAAAAGCAGTGGTAGATGAAAATAGACCAGGTAGCTTGTCAGAATAATCTTATATTTTACATTCTGACCATCTCATTTGGAGATGCTGTGACTTTGCAGTAGGCTCTATCCCATGTCGGTATTTTCTCCAGTGAGATAGTGTTGCTTCCTCCAATTTTCCCATCCAAGGTGATTATGACATTATCTGAATTAAGTCAGAATGTAAAGTAGGAAAGTAAGGCGAAGGGGGGCAGAGGGGTAAAGTTGCAAGTTTTATTTCATATCGCTCTTCCTATAAGGTATATTTTTATTTTTCATATTCCACACAGGGTGAATTTAAGGTATCGGAGAGGCGCCTCACCATGGATGAGCTGACCGCAGCCCTGGAGGGCGGCCGAGTGAGGGAGATGTTTGGCTCGGGTACCGCCTGCGTGGTTTGCCCAGTGTCAGAGATCCTGCACAAGGGTGAGGTGAGGCAGCATTTCCTCACTTCCCATCATTCCTAAACATTTGCTTATAGCTTAATTTTTTGAATGTGTGAATGACATGCTATTTGGATCCAGGATGCAAAGGATTTTTTGTTTTAACCTGACATTCCATTAATTGGGGGGGGGGGTTGTCCTCATGAACCTTTGTTAGTAAATTACCTAGGATCATCTTTCCAGTTTCATATAAGCTCAAAAAGGCGGGAAGCCAGTATCCTCCTTGGGCGAGTATCACATCTGTCTTCTGCCAAGTTAGGGACTGGAGATGTGCCAGTTGGTTTCCACACATTATTTTCTACCAACTCAGAAGGAAGGTTCTACAGGTAGTTAGATTTCAGGTTCTGGTTTCCAAAAATACTTCCAAACTACTAGTGTAGGAATGGAAAATGAATTTGATCAACTCCTATATCCATAATCACCACCACCACTACTACCACCATCATCATCATCATTTTATATCAGTTTATAAAAAGTTTTCATTTGGTAAAGCTGGTGCATTGACTAAAATCTTCCCTCAAACACAAGTATTTGGTGGGAAGAAATTTTCTCTTTCCCAGTAAACTAACCTGCCTTTATATGTGCTACACTTCTTTTTGTCAGTTTTTTTTTTTTTTTTGCTCCCCCTTTATAACAAAACTTTAATACTTGTGATTAAAATCATCACCTAACTTTGTAACTTAGAGCATTGGGTTTTATTACTAAATTGTGAATTCACTTAAGTCACTTATGTTAAGTACATTTTTATTGCTTTGTAAACAACATTATAATAATTTTTCCTCAGCTGGTTGAATTGTCTTTTTCTGCTGATTATATTGGCTGCTTTACTGCTTGAGGTTTTTTAACTTGCTTTTAGGAAATGCTTCCTGACATAATTCTATCCACAGATTCATTGTTTCAAGGGAAGAATGATTCTATGATAGATCAACATTGTACTGATTATAAAGTTTCTGTTTTATATTTTATTAGGGTAATATCTATATAATATATTATTGGTTGACTTTTTTTAATGAATTAAAGTTGTCATTAGGTCATATTTTAAATCAAATATTTCACTTCTAGAAATAAGTTTACAAAGTTTGACATGTTTGAAGGTCTTGTTTTTGGGGGGGCATTCAGAGCCAAAAGGTGCATCTAATTATCCTAAAGAGCATAATAAGGAGAGTAAGTGCACACTCTATCTGCCTAAATCTAACCATCAAAAGCTTTTAAGCCAGTGAGGCATGAATGGGCACAACTCAGTATAAATGAGAGATATGAAACCTCGCTCAGCCCTGAATGTAACCATGCTTTCCAGCACGGTGCAAGTTGTGGCCAGGGATGTTGGCTTGGAACAGAGGAGGTTTAAAACTCCCTTTGTGGAGGCGTAGACTGACTTTCTTTAAGCCCCTGAAATGACTTGCTTTAAATCGTGGCCAAATATCTTTGGGTTCTCGCTCCCTGACAAGAGAGTTTCACATGGAGGCCACTCATTCATCCTGGCAGGTTCTTAGACTTCTGAAAGAGGTAGGATTCTTTAAGTTTAGTCACTATTTTAGATACCCCTTGCTTCTCATTGTTTCCTCAAACTGGACTAAAGACTGGTATATAAAGCAGCTCTGCCCCCAAAGTCAGCCTATGGGTAAGAAATGATCTACCATTGTATTTCAGTTAATTTTTATTCAGATTTGAATAGGAAAAAGTCATACTTCTTAAGAGGTGTGAACCTACGCCTCTGAATCATATGCAGTGTTGTATTCCAGCACCACCTCTATAAAAATAATACAATTTTATAAAAGAGAGACCGGCCTGCCTGGTGGCCTAGGGGTTAAGTCTCAGTGCTATCACTGCTATGGCCTGCTTTCAATCCCCGGCCAGGGAGCTAATTCACATATGGTGCAGCAGACCTCTCCTGTCTCTCCCGCTACTCCCCTCAGCAGTGTATTTCAGTCATTCTGCCTGTTCTGCTCCCTACTCCCTCTCTGGTGAATCCTCTCACCCCCTGCACTTCTGACCTACACCCCAGTTCTTGTATGCAAAAAAACAAAAATAGATAAAGAGAGAACCTGGCTTAAAGAACTAGTATGTATGAGTAGGTTTTCATAGTACCATCCCTCATCTCAATGGGGTTGTCTTTATACATAGAGTAGTTGAGTGTCATCCTTCTGTCACTGATATGGGAATATTATCAAATTATATCATGTCTGGTTTATGTTCACAGACTCTACATGTTCCAACTATGGAGCATGGTCCTAAGCTGGCTACCCGGCTCTTGGAGAAATTGACTGATATTCAGGTAAGGGCTTTCATCTTACTTCAATCACAAGTTAGAATCAAATCATATTTGAATGGAAGGAAGAAAGTAAACACCCCCATCTGGGGGTTAGCAAGTTAAGTTTACGAAATATGTTCCTGAAAGCATGTGTCACATGAACAAAGCAGAAGTCGAAGACAAGATACATGCTTAAGGAAGAGAAGAGGGCCTCCCTGGTGGCCTCGGGGTTGTCTCAGCCCTATCACCACTAGGTCCTGAGTTCAATCCCCGGCCAGGGAGCTGAGCCAAATGGCACAGCAGACCTCTCCTGTCTCACCCGCTGCTCCCCTCAGCAGTGTATTTCAGTAAATGCATCTGTCTGCTCCCCACTTTCTTTGGTGAATCCTTTTACCCGCCCCACCAACATCTCTGGCCTACACCCAGTTCTTCTACACAAAAATAAATATTAAAAAAAGATAAGGAGAAAAGAAATAAAATATTGTCTAGGACTATAAATTACATAACATTTAAAAATGCCTATATAAGTTTAGATAACATTTAAAAATCAAGTATAGCATACTTTTATACTAGAAAAAAATTGAAAGGAAAGGAAAGCCCAGAAGAAAACTAATATTCTGTGATTCCAACACTGAGATAGAACCACAGTTAACTTTTGATGTCTCAACTTTCAGTATTTTGTAAGCATTTATATATTTTTAGATAGTTTTCCTAACAAAATGGGATTGTATTTAACTTTGTTACCAGCTTCTTCATATCTATAATTTTCTCAGTTCCATGTTTAAAGGTCAATTAAATTCTATTATTTCCATAACATTTTTTTAAAGTAGCACTGCACTGTAATATATAAGTCCCAGGCGTGCATCACTGGAAATCAACATGTGTATATGCTATGTTAAGTTCACCACTAAAAATTCAATTCCATGCCCCACCATACATCTGTCCCCTTTGTCCCAATTTACCCACCTCCCCCCTTCTGATGTACCATGACTTTAAAAAAATTTTGTTAATGAACATTTCTGTCATTGGCTGTTCTTTCACTGCTATGAGCAGTGTGTCCTTAATTGTCTCCTTAGAATAAATTCCTAGATTGTAACAGTTGTATCAAAGGGTATGCAATCTCTCTTTCACTTTCAACTAAGGTTTTCCACAGAGATTTTCTGTAAGCCAATTAGAGGAATATCTTAATATTGGAAGGTAAAATTTACTTCCAGTTGCTTTCTACTTTTGTATTTAGAAACTATTAGCAATAATTTGAAGACATTTAATAAAAATTTCTACATGGATGTTTCAGTTACTGATATTTTAGAGTTGCAGGGTAAATCTGCTAAACGTAAAAAGTTGTAGTGTTTTGCTCAATTAAAAAAAAAACAGAATTAAAAATATATAACTGGTTACGTTCTGAAAACTGTTATCCAAAACAGAAATTGAAAGATTTTTAAGTGAAGAGGAAGTGTGGTTATATTAAGGAGAAGGGAAGATTACTTTGGAACATTTTCTTGAATAAATTATACAGAAGAGAATGTTTCACTCTGTAACAATTAATACACAAAATGAGATGGCAGGGTTACTTCTTGGAGATAATGTGAAATAAGAAAATGTGCACAATTTGGTTTGGTTGTAAGGGATTAGAAGAAAAGTAGTTAAATAGACTGAGGGAAAAATTGAACTTTATAAAATTTGAATTGGAAGGAAATTCTAGAGTGTTCAGCCAACATAATTAGGAAGCTTTGACTATGGAAGAAAATATTAGGAGGTAAGAGCACAAGTTTGTTTTGTCACCACTGACTGCTAACAAAATACTTGCATCAGACTCCTAATGGAAGTCCAAAGGTCATTTTGGGTCAGGATGGGAAGCCATCAAAAAAGGTCTCAGAAAGAGAATGTTTAAAAGTCAAGAAGCTAAGAATGTAGGTGACTCAGACTTTGTGTTTGATTGACTCATTCATTCATTCATTCAACAAATATGTATATCAAGGGCAGACAGTATGCCAGAGGCTGTTCCAGGTGTTAGTGATACATCAGGAAAAAAAAAGGTCAAAAATTGGAAAAGTCGAAACACATTGATACACACAGAAAGACAAAATTAATATTCAATTTAAATGTGAGACCACATGACAAGGTTTAAAAAGATGTATATGAAGCAGGGGATGAGAAGAAATAAAACATTTTCCTCTGACATACTTTATTCCCTATCTAACTTAGTGCCTATGGCTAACTAAAAGTTAACTTCTTTTTGTCCTAGCTGGTAAGTACCATGGCAGCAACACTAAAACGAATAATACATTCAGAGCTCCATACTGAACAAAGAAGGAAAAGTCACAAGACTCCTGACATAATACAATGATTCTAAGTAAACCACAAACCACAAGCACCAGATCGCCTCCAAATTGTTAAGTAACAAAGGACACCATCCATTTAGAATCTGAGACCACATCTTTTTTTCTTCATTTATTTTAAGCCTGTGGGTATGGAACTAAAGTTTCAAAATTATTCGCTTCCAAGATGGCAAATTGGTGCTGTCAGCCAAGCTACCAGGTTGTCGGTTTCTCTCCAAGAAAAATAATTTAAGTAATTATTGAGGAGAAAAGCATAGAATTGCATCATGTTCTACACTTGATCTCATCTTGACATTACACAGAAACGGATGTTTTCTCCAAAGGACTCTGGTAAACTGAAAAGGACAGCAACGACTAAACAGGAGCCGCCCCCCCCCCCCCCATCCTTGCCCGCATGACCTGGGGGAAAATTCCTTTTCAACCACAGACTTCATTTCCATTTCACTGTGTCCTTCTGTTAGATGAGCAGAATTTCTGAGGTTAAGTATTCACCCCGTTGGCATTATCCACTCAGTTCCCTGGGTCTTCGATTGCCCTACAAATACTTCTTAACAGGGGAACATTTCAAATGACAGGGTTTATTTTTCTTTCTTTTTTTTTTTAAGCAACAAGGAAAGACACTTCAGTGTTCCCACTTCACCAAACTTAAACTTGGAGTACAGTCACCTGTGCCCATATTTCTTTTCTCTTCATTACTCTTCGCTATTCTGGCTACTCCCCATTCTCATCACCTGGGGATATGGAAACTGAGAAAAAACCATTTGGGGTTTTGTCTCCAGTACATGCTGCTCTTTGTTCCTTCCTTCCTTCCTGCTTTCTGTTCCTTCTACAGTTTGACCACTTGATAAGATATTGGTAAAATACTTAAGATACATCTCCTTTGGGAGCCTTTTAAATGTCTCCTGAACAAATCCATTTCCCCAGCACCAACAAATTCATCCACTGACTGCTGCTGCTTCCTCCAGCTTCCACAGCATCTTGGGTTGCCACATATGACCTGTGGATTTTACTCTAACTAGCCACCTACTTGTCTTTCTTCTTGGGTGTTCTGACCATCAGAATCATTTGATTCTCTTCTTATAACCCAACCATTCAGCAAAGGACTTGGGCCACAGTATATACCTGTCTTGTTTCTTGAATACATGGATAAAGGAATGAATGGGTGAATGAGACACTGAACAAATACTGAGAAACAAAATGAAAAAAATGCTAAAAATAAAAAATAATTCACACATTGGGAAGAGTTGGGAGGAAGGTCTTGAATACTGTCAACTTAATGTAAAAAAGTCCATAATTTGAGATTTTTTTCCAGAGATACACATAGAGATTACTGTCAGGATCAGATAAAAATTGGGACCCAGGTCTTAAATAGTAGAAGCAGCACGTTTGGGGAACAACAGCGCTGGCATTGCTGTTTCATAAAGTGGAAGGAGTAACTGCTAAGGCAGACAGAGGTGGCTGTTTTTAATGTAGGAGAAGAATAGCCCAAATGGAATAGGGGCAGAATCTGTGCTGATTGCAGGGCAGCAGGTAGAATTTAAAAATCCCTTTTCTCACCAGTGGCTACAGCTTGGTAAGCACACAGAACCACTGGTGGTTATTGTATTGTTCTTGTTTTCAGTGGAACAGCTGGGTAGCTTTCAGTTACATAAGAAGCTTCAGAGCCCCACCCCTTCCCTGCCCATGTCCTGAGCTGTCCTCCTCTCTGTGAGCACGCTAAGGGGACATTTCCAGATTGCCTTGGTGACTCAGACTTTGACAATTTCCCAGCCCCTCCTTGTTCCCTCATACACATGTTATGGGATTACAAAGCTTTGCATGGTTGTTGAATCAGATTTAGAACAAAGATTGACAAATGGTTACCTGGTTGGCAGCACTGATTATATATTAAAATTTTTTTTATTGCATTAATCTTGGATTATTACCAGTCTGTCAGTTTCAGGTGTGCATCATTATAAATCAACATCAGTATATACGACATTAAGCTCCTTCTGGTAACCATTAATTTGATCTTATAATCTAAAAGTATATTTTTGTTTTATTTAGTTCATTTGTTTGTTTGGGATCTGTGTAAAATCCCAATGAGTGAAATCATACAGTTTTTCTTTTCTCTCTCTGACTTATTTCATTAAGCCTAATTCCCTCTAGGTCCATCCACATCAGTGCATATGGCAGGATTTCACTTTTTTATAGCTGAGTATATTCCATTGTATATAGTCACCACTGCATCTTTAAGCACCTAATGTATTTTTACTGGCATTATAGGGAGTAAGTGTGTGATACACAGCTTGTCCTTTTGTGTTGGCTAGAATTTTCTGCTGGAGTAAGAGTCATTTCAGTAAATCATTTAAAATTATTTGCCATCCATACCTACATTTAATATGAAGTATTAAACTTGTCATTGGTCATGTTTTGGTTTAGTGTTCTAATTGGAATTTGTGAAATGATGACGATTTTGCATGTCACACTCAGAGACTTCCACATGGGCTCAAAATACCATCCTCCAGGCTCAGCTCAGTTTACTGTGCTTGCAGGAAGTGAAATCAAGTGAGTGTGAGCTACAGTAGAACTGTCCGCCATGAAGGTACGGGCCTGCTGCTATGGTTTTGTGATGACTTTGACAATGGCATAATGCAGACCTGCTTTGTCTTGCCCCTAAACTCCTCTGAACACATGTTTTTAAGGGACAGGTATAATTTTTATCTCCGCTAAAATCTGTCAACTCTTATTTGAATTATTTTGCCTTGAAAAATTAAAATTGAATTATCTGTCAGCAAAATGAAAGTTTGATTGCTAATTCCCTAGACCTAGAATTATGAATTGCCGTATAAACACATCTATAGGTTACATCTCAGAATGCTACAATTTTACAAGAAGCATAAATTGCAGGATGTGAGGGCTAAACCTTAATAAGTGTTATGCAGGATCTTAGAGGGATAGGGTCTATACTTGTCATTATAACCCAAAATGGGTTTTCACTATTTCTAAAAACTAAAACAATAACTGAAAGCAAATCTACTTCAGTTGATGAAATTTAAGATGAAATTATAGTGGTCATGAATCACAATTCTGTAGGTCTGCTAAAATGTCAATTTGCTGACTCTTAATCATTACTTAAGGCAAAAGTGTTTAATGTATTAATGAGAATCTAAAAAAAGAACAGAACACATTCTGCTGTTATCTGGTGTCATGTTGACACCATACATAAATCAGACAGAATCTGGGGATGTTTATCTAGCATTCATCAATAATTGATAGTAAGTGGGAGCCAGATTCTATTAGGCAACTCCTTCTAATGTAGTTGAATCAAGTCACTTCTAGTCTTGGGGCTTCCTTCATTTTCCTTTTCATGTAAGCCAGAAGGCAGTAGGTAAGCCCATTTTTGGTGCCCGGCACTTTTACCAACAGATTCTACTCTTCAAGGCCTTTAATGTTCTTTAAGAGGAACACAGCACAATGATGAAGGAGGGAGAGCATTGGCTGGAGTCGGTAGAATTGGCTTTGTGATTGACACCCAAAGACTCAGTATCCTTGTATATAAAATGAGAAACTTGGCTTAAAAGTTGATTGCTCCTATTCAAATTAGCCAATTTATGGAAATAAGTCAAATGCCTCACAGATGAATGATGTGGAATACTACTCAGCCATGAAAAATGAAATGTTTCCATTTGTAACAGCATGGATGAACATTTAAGGAATTATGCTAAATGAAATAAGCCAAACAGAGGAGGGTGAGGTTCATTGCTCTTCACATGTGATTTTTATAGAGCAGAACTTTCTACAATAGAAATCTTTTCTGGAACCCCAATATGCAAAACAGAAGTGGAGATATTCTGATATAACTATGTAAAATCCAGAGCCCCACTCATTCTTGGTTTATCCCTTGCACTTTAGATAGCTATTAAAGTTCTTTCCAATTCAGAAATTCTGATGTTTTATATTAATTGTAACTGAAGTTATATTAGAACTAACAAGCCAATTCACGTGAAGAGGGGAACTTGTCTGAGTTAGGAAACACATCGTGGCAGAGTTAATGGCACCTACTCTGGGTGGAGGAGGTCTCTTCCTATCAGCCTGCACACACATGGCCATATAACTTGTGGAGAGAGACCTTGGCTTGAGACTGGGTGCTACCACTTTCTGACTGCACCATCAAGCATGTATTCATCTACCTACCACTCCTTTTCTAATGCATAAAGAGGGCTTGAAAGTGGTATGGGCTATCTGGGGCTACTGTGAGGGTTTTATGGGGTGATAAGTCTGGACTATTCTTAAGCACACAGTTGGCATGGAGTACTTGCTCAAAAGTTGAGAGCTCATCTAAACACAAATATTTGTTGAATGAATGAATGTACAACCAAAATGAGGACCTAAACTAATTTTCTATTTCTGATATCCAGATATCTTTATGTTTCACTTATTTTAAGTCTTAATATTTAGTTTCACTAAAGCAAATTATTTGCTAAGGCAAAGAGTCTTAATTCTGATTTTGACACAATTCTATAACTTCTTGAAGGAATAAGAAATCTCAAGATGCGAACATAACATGAACAATTTTCATTTACAGAACAAAGTCACTGTTCATAGCTACAGGACTTACCAATTTAATATCTTTGTCCATGAACATAAGACACTGTTGAGAAGGGGGATTTTTGGAGCAGGGATTTACAAACTATCAGAGTCACGGGAAGTGCTTTTACTGACGTACAGATTGCTGGCACCCCTCCTCCCCCGAAGATTATAATTTAATACGTCTCAGATGGGACTTGGGAATTTGCAGTTCTGACAGGTACCAAGTAAGGCTGATGTTACCTGTATGGGGATACACTCTAAACATTTCATAATGTGTATGTATACAGTGGAATATGACTCAGCAATCAAAAGGATAGGCTCATGCCATTTGCAGCAACATGAATGGAGCTGGAATGGATTATGCTCAGTGAAATAAATCAGAAGGAAAAAGAAAAGTATCAGATATCACTTATAGGAGGAATATAGGGAAACTGAACAAAGCATAAAAAAAAAAGACCATACTTGTGGGCAACTATAGATCTGAGACTTAAAGCAGGGGAGAGGGAGGAAAGTGAATCAAAACAGGGATGGGAAGAGCACAAGGGACTAGGGTGGATGGTTCACAGGTGCTGTGTTGGTAGAGATTTACGGGGACTACACCTGAGGGGAGAAATCAAATACTGTACAAGAATGAATAACCATGTAAGAAAATTAAAAAAATTAATAAGTGAGAAAAATACAAGCATTATTTCTTTAAAGAGGGCAGTAGTTCCACAACTGAACTACTACAGTTACTTCGCTTGGAGAGCCAGAGCTAAATACAGAATGGCAATGAAGAAGCATGTAGTTGAATACAGAAGGGACCCACAGTAGCTGTAGATTTGATGACAGCAAGAGTTACTTTTGTGATTCTTTCCAGGTGTTTTTTTTTAAATCATCCCATGTGTGTTTGTTCCTGATTTTTGTAAGGTGTCTCTGCCTCCTTCTCCCTTTCCTCTTTCTCTCTATTCTTATATCTAATGTGATATGCTTTTAAGTTTCAACAGAAGTGAACCTTTTGTATTCCACTAGTTGTATTATGAAGTTTATTTATAAACGATTCCTGTGCCATTAGCTTTTATACTGAAACATGTTTTCTTGCTTTTGTTGTAGTACGGAAGAGAAGAAAGCGACTGGACAATCATAGTGTCCTGATTGGAAAATGCAGAATCCATCTGTGTGCTATTTGGATAGACTGTTGTATTTGAATGATGATAGATTTCTTTGGCTACATGTTTGTAGATGTGCTTAGTGTAGTTTGTATTATCAGTGTGTTACCAGGGTGATGTCTTCCTTGTGCCAGAGAAAAATCAATTGCAATCATCAAATGGTATTTAGTCAACTTGGTAGTAGAAGCTTACCTTACCTTCTCTTAGAAAGATGATAATGTAAGCCACAACATAGAATATTCCTCAGTAATCTAGTGCCTCCCTCTGTACTTCACTCAGATGCATAAATTTGTTTATTCTTTAGGATAAGTTATGTTCTGCTCCTAAACCAAATGAGTTTTTCTGTGTTTGAAAACTGATCACAGTAAATTTCCCAGGCTTCTTCCTCGGAAAGCACTTTGCTCTTTTTAAATCAAGATTTTGAAAGACTGGATCCCTCCGTTATAATTTCTTGCAGGCCCCCACCAGGTCCACCTTAAAGGAAGCCTCTCCCTTCTGCCTGGTGTTACCCTGTGTTCACCTGTGTGACAAGACACAACACATCAACACCACTGCCCCACCCATGCTGTGTGTCATCTGCAATCTGTCAGGCTCCACAAGACTCAGGGGCCATGTGCCCCAAAGATCTTTGTGTCTCCAATGCCTGGTACATAATAGCACTCCATAAATAGTGAACGAGTGAGCTCTCAGCTTCTTTACACGTGTACCTTGTTTCTATATTATGAAACCTCTTTATTTGAACTTGTGACATGGTGTATCTTTCCTTTATATTGCCCCTTATTTTCCAAGGACGGATAAGCCATTAGGGATATGCAGAGGCATCATCTGTTGGGAGAATTATGTCACACTTGAAGCTTGTCTTAGAATGGAAGCTGTAGCTCTAGAGTGAAGTCATGGTATCAGACCCACCAAATGGAACAACAAGCAGTGCGTGTTAAATACAAAATACATTGTCTAGTTCTTTGGTAGAAAGCAAAGAAGGGAGGATGCCCTGGTTTTTGTACTCTGGTTATGGAGGTGCTCTTTCCTATGGGATGGGGATTGGAGGAACAAGGGTACAGGGGGAGCTATTAATTATAGAGGCTATTTTCCTTGTCTAGAAAGTGTGAGCCAGAATTGGGTCCTGTTTTATCTAGAGGAAATTCAAATCTTGACAGAAAATGTTTGCCCTCAGAATGACATTCTCAGACATTATATTTTGGTTTCCCTCAGTCTTACAGACTTTCATCTTGCTGATCATATTTCATTCTCGGATCAAGGGGGAGACATTCAGAAAGTTTGATGCATTGGAAAAAAATCCTTAAGGCTTTCAGCAGCATATAACAAATTGGCTTTGATTCTTTTCCATTATTTTTGGCCATAGGGTCTTTTTTGACAGGAATGGTAAAATGAAAATTAGGGAAGTAAAAGATGAAAAGAAATGGTAAAAATATCTTTTAAGGGACTTTTAATTGGTGATTTGAAGTCATGAGAGTCTGTTCCTTTCTGGCCTTTCTGGCCCACTACACATGTTCACCAAGCACTATTCGAAGGAGAAGCTTTTGCCTTGCCTAAATCTTGTGACCTCGTTTTTAACATATTCTAGAAAAGACTTCCAGGTAATTTTAGCCTGTCAAGTAGCACATCATAACTAGATTCACATTCCTATGAGAAATGGAAACCATTTGTTTGCCATAAATTTTATACTCTACATCTCTAAATTTAGTATGGCAAGATGTGTTCATTGTAAAAGATAGAGAACAATATGTCTAGACGTTGTCTTTGTATGATTTCTTTCCTAAAACCCTTAAGGGTATTTTAATCTCCTTCTCCCCGATTTAGTGAAGACTAAGGATACACTTTAAAAAAACTGGAGGTCTACTAGTGCAGAGAACACAATCTGTCATTCTTATTTAAGTAATAAGACAGGAAATTGACCTTGACACTAACATTAAATAGATTTAAAAGGAACATCTGCACATCTTTTTTCCTTGTGCACTATTTGTTTAATTGCAGTGGATTAATACAGCGAGTAGCATATATAACTAGGCAATTATCCATTCTTCAAGACTTAGTTATCGTAACACTAATTGATCATTTAAGGCGTAAGATAGTCTAGCATTAGGAACATGTGAGGCTAATCTGCTCAAAAAGATCAACAAATTAATATTGTTGCTGATATTTGCATAATTGGCTGCAATTATTTAATGTTTAATTGGGTTGATCAAATGAGATTCAGCAATTCACATGTGCATGAATATAAACAGAAATGGTGGCACTTAAAATGATAATGATTAACTTATTTTGCATGTTCTCTTCCTACTCCTTTTTTTCAGTTTTTACATCTCAGATCAAGGTTTTCAGCTTTTATCAAAAGACATTAGTGGAAACCAAGATTTTGAAGTGATGTGTTCAGACATAGGGAAACCTGTCCATTTCCTAAAGATACCTCCTAAAGATACTTGCTTTTAGAGTTTTGTTCTTGTTACAGTCACTTACTAATGGTTCCACTCATGACACGCCAGAAGAAGCGTGACTTCAGGGATGAGTCCCAAGGGCTCACAGAACACAGCTGGCAGCAATGAATAAATGGATCATTCCTGTTTTAGCCCTTGTTTTCAAAAGTACAAAGGAAAAGTTAAAAGGGAAAGAGAAATAAATGAGAAATCTTATCACAGGGAATCATGTTTTTTTCTAATCTGGTAAACACCCTCTATTCTCTCTTTTTTTTTCCTCAAAAAAGTGCTAAAAGAGAAAAATCAAATCAGATGTAGCAGCAAAAGGGCAGAGTATAACATCATTAATATAAACTGGAGGTCAGAGCTCTGCACCATTGGGGAAGCCTACTGTGTACACGCTGGGGTAAAACTGCATCTTATCACTTTTGTTCTTGTTATAATTGTACCTGCAAGTTGTCCTGCTTTCCTTGAATCAGAGCACTCCTGGACACTTGAGGGCAATTAATGGGTATACTTAGTCAACAGAATTGTAGGCACTTTTAGTCAAATAGTGGTTTCAACAACCTTTAGGGAGGTTGTTGGTGTGAAATCAGCTGTCAAAATTATAAGCCTATTTATTTTCCTCAATTCCATTCACCAAAAACCCCCTTTAAAAACAAAGGTAGAAGGGAGTGACTGATTTTTCATCCTCAGTCGTTGTATTCTTTTTCCTTTAAAAGTTCCCTTTTAAAATCAGATATTTGGTTTACTCATATATCTAAGAAAACCTGTATCTGTTGCAGAAAATAATTATTCATTTACTTTCAATGAACACTAGTTCCTAACATTTCTAGAGTAAAAAATATTTATCAGATGCACTAAAGCAAGGAGTCCAGAAGATTTAGAGAAATCATAAGGGTCTTTTATTTCTTGCCCTGCTTTTAAGCATGATGAAAGAATTCTTCCTTACAAGGTCAATTTCTTCTGTGGATATGTGAAAGCTTAAATTATAAATAGTAATGGTGCCAGGTAATTTTAGTGAACACTTTATAACACCTGTCACTTTGTTTTGTCATAAGTAGAAATTGTTCAGTTGTTTTCCACAAGTGCCTCCGAAAGTGAGTGTTACCTATTAATTGATAAAGATCATAGAGATTATAGTTAATCTGACAGTTAATTTGATAAATGTTGCTTGGATACCCAAAAATGTGCATGTAACACAAGCAGCAATAGAGATTAGGAAGTTAGTTTTAGAGCAAATATAGTTTATAGATATTACCCTCATAGAGTTTTTACTCTACTATTTGAATGAATCTTTAGGTATTAAAAACAGTATTTAATACAATTAAACAATTAGGAGACAAAGGCCCTTATCCAAAAAAAAAAAAATCAAACGAACATTTTCATTTCATTTTTTAAGGAAATGTGTCCTTTTTGTATAAAGTCCTTTCCTGTAATCGGAAGCTGCTCGGTAGGGCTGCTATTTAGGGTTTTCTCAGCCACTGCCTACATGGTTTATTTCTTAGCTACCAACCTAGTATATTTGCTAATTACATTGTTTTGGAGCAATACTGAATGGTCATAGTCCAACTAACAAAAGAACACCTCAAATGACAGCATATTTGCTGATCTCAAAGTCAGATAATATTGAAATAGAAAAGTGTTCCTAAAGTAAGATTTTTGGGAAGTGTCTACTATGAACCAAACTATTCAGAGTGTTAAAGATGAAGGATCCAGTCACTCAAAAAATAACAGGTGCAAGACTAACTTTAACATAACAATTTTTCAGAGTTTGAGGGTATAAAAAGAAAGATCATTAAAAATGATACGAAAAGATTCAATTTTACCATTTGCCAAAAAGCCCTTTTAAAAACACAAAGGTAGAAGAAAATGAATTATTTTTCATCTTCAGCACATAAACCATCACAAAAGAGTTATCTATATTAATTTGGGGAAGTTGATAGTGAAACAACAACAGAATATTGTTATTTTAGGGGTAAATAATTCCCCGAGAGCAGATACATGTAAACATATTTGCTTTAATGAATGATAGAGGTGTGAAATTCAGTTTTAGAAAATGAAGTGGTCTTTAAGGTCTGCTGGATAAAAGTAGTGAAGATTAAAATAATCTTATTGTCTGAAGTATGTACTTTTCACACCGCATAGACCCCATTAAAAAGGCCTAAATTTAATTTGCATAATGTTTAGCTTATGGAATCTGCTGTTGGAATGCTAATAATGGACTGTTCACTGCTGTAGGAAATTAAGTAAAAAGAAATGTTTCACTGACAGATTTCTCTGCATATTCCTTTCACAAGGGCTGAGTCTCTTGTGATCATTATTGAACTGAGGAGAAAAATTCAAGAAGAGATTAGAGGAAGAACTGGAAAGTAGAGAAAGCAAGAAATAAGAGGGGGAAAAAAATCAGACTTGCTTCTGTGTATTGTCTGAGGAACTGATTCATTGTGTCAGCCATAAAGAGCTTCACCTTTCAAGATGGGTGTCAAGTACAAAGAGTGCCAATCAGGAAATGAATAAGTACAGTGGCCAGTTTATCAAATATTAGAATTAGGCTATGATCTTGAAGTAATGATGGTCAAGTTAGATTGAAACTGCTTTAAATTACTACCATTAGGATGAGAGTTTATTCATAACTGTCTACTGGATAAGATCTGTTGTGTCATTTTTTTCAACCCCTTTATCCAAAGATTTGTGAAACTTCTGGAGACTGAACAAAAGAGTAACAAGAAGTAGACTGTGATTAGTCTTCCCTTAGAAATATGAATTGCCACCATATCACTTTCCTTGATGAAGGTGAACTGATTTGGTAATGAGTTGACTGTTACCAGTTAGTTTTTAACTAAAATGTGCAACAACGTACTGCAATTTCCTCCAGCTAAATTACACAATGGTCTTTAAAGTCATTCTCAGGGATAAGAAAGATGTGCAAATTCTGACTCAGTTCCAACTTCGTTGATAAATTTTTGAAGAATACATGCATTTTCTCAAGAGCCTGGCTATGAGAAGATGTCAAATCAAGTCTTAAGTTTCACCTGTCTGGTGCACCTACGAATGCTGCAAATGTTTCCTAGTGACTTAGGAAAATGAATGATCCCACCATGCTCCCAATTAGCTAACACAAGGAGCCAAACCCATTGTTCTGAAGAATTTTGCTTACAAAATATGATGACTGAGAGAAGATAAGTAGCTATAAGATCAGAGCTGATAGATAGGAACATGAGAATCTGTTTAACTCTTGGGTGTTCAGATTGTATTGTTTTGCATCTAAGTTTAATGCTTAGTAAAAACCCAGCCATTGCCCGCCTCACATGTCTCCAGTTGTATAAGAAAAATCAAGTTGAAAGAGACACTTTGTAAATAAGGCTTGGCTTTCATGAAAAAGTGTTCAAAGGTTATGTAGGAAACTACCTCATTTTGGGAAGGTTTGTAGAAGCACAATTAACTTTCTAAAAGGTTTTATCACAGATGAACCATCCGGTGTAAAAGAACTCTGTGTAAGTCTAAAGAACCTGGAATAACTGTATTTTGCTCACAATAGATACATTCTTTATTGTTCACAGGTTCCTCATCAAATCTTTAATTATGCTCTGTTCCTGTCATCAATAAAACAACTTAAAGGAATCCTGCTTGTGTAGTCTCTTGAATTGACATTGTTAGATATATGAAATAATGCTAAATGGCCATTTATATGACGTTCCTAGGTTTTTGTCATGGGATGTAAATGCAGTGGGGTCTTCTTTAGGCCAAAATGACACTGAGGGAGTGAAAAGAATTGAGCACACCAGATAGACCTGCAACCATTCAATTGGAGAGAGTCTCATATTTTGAGACATTTGGATAAGAATGCAATTCCCTTCCCCTGGGGATGGTTGTGTCCTCAGTGAAATTTAGCTTGGTCATTTGAATTTTGCACCAAAGGAAAATAGAATACTTCCCATTCACTGTCACAGTAATCTACCCCATTGATAAAATAGCCTCCATATGTCATTAACTAGCTTTAGAACTAAGTAAAGCGAAAGGCATTCGATCTAAAACTAGAGAACACCAGCGAGGTGCATCCTTTGAGGCAAACCAAGCCTTGTGTTGATTTTTTTCCTACATAAGCCTTAGAGAAAATGAAGTCACGTGCAGGCTTTCTCAGGGTCATGTAATAAGATTCATTTTCCTATGCATTGTCCCAGTGATGGTGAGTAGAGAAAAACCTCTTAAGGGTTTTCAGTGACTGTCTATACACTAAGCTTAAAATTAGTCTAAGTTAGTACTTAGTGACTCTTTCTGGATCCTGTCAACCTGTGAAAATACTGGCTTTGATCAAGATTTTTATACAGAAGATAGAGTTTAGGAGGTCCAGGGAAGGTTATTAGTCAAGTTCTCTTACATTGTCAACACTCAAATCCCACAAGAGTGAGAAAGATGGAGTTGCCATGCCTGAACAGGATAATATATACCCATGCAGCTTACATGATTTATCAGCTGAGACAGCTATTTCTTCTACCTCAATTTACCAACAAGCAAAAAATGGTGGTGGGGGGGGGGTGGATTGTCATCATTTATAATTATTTTTTTCCGCTAAGCTAATTCAATTTGAGCCAGCATAGTTTTTATAATCAAGAATCAGATTCCATTTGTATGGCTCATTCTAGCTGCTATCCACCGTAACTTATTTTTAGATGAAATATTATTGCACTTTATTTTTAATAATGATGACTTGTGGGATAATACTTCTGTAATAAAAAAACCAACAGTTAAGATGCAGGATTTGATGGGTTAATGGTCACTGGTCTCCTCTAGCTGTCCCAATGCAACAGGGACAATGTGGACTTGAATTCATGGTCACTTTCGTCAAAGGTATTTACTATTGGGTCAATAGGATTTTTGAGAAAACCCATGAGATTCTCTCACAAAAAAAATTTTAGAGTTGGACGATTTGGGCTGATTGTATCCCAAATGCAAGAGACCTGTTTTAAAACTGAGCTAATTAAATTAAAGAGATTAAACTACATTTGTTTTAAAGATAGCTACACTAATCTATTATATTAAACATTTCTCATTGTTATTCACAATATTTGTGGGAAGCAGAGGTGGTAGATGCTTTCTCTAATCTCTGGTTTTTCTAAGCCATGACTGGCTGTAACAAAACATCTTTTGTAGCATGAAGGTTGCCTAGTAATTAGACTAGTTAAGAGTCAGCCACTGATCCTGGGATCTTAAACCAGTTAGTTAAATTGGTACAAAGTATGTAATAAGTTACCACCACAGTACCAACCTCATGAGTTTTAAGAACCAATGAATTAATGTAAATAATTTATGACAGTTCATGTGTAAAGTGTGGGTTGATGGAATTTTCTTAGAAATAAAACCAAAGAGAGAAGGCTACTGGTTACTTCACACAAATGTTACTGCAGATGCTGGGGTGATCAGCTCTTCCTATGCCTGGTGGAGGTGATGAAAGTCCTTGGATCCAGTGCACAGTTACTGCAAGATAAATGACATCATCTAGCTTCCACAGGCCTCCTGCTTAGGGTAAGTTAGAAATGTGTGACCTATTCAAGCCTGGAACTCAAAGTTAGGGGATAGATTAAGGAATGAATAATATAATTATTGAAAAGTAACTTGATGTGTTTACTTAGAAATATGAATGAAGTTTCATCTTTCACATGAATACAGCTGTGAAGATTAATTTTATGTGTCAGTGTCCAGTTGTTTGGACAAACACCATCCTAGATATTGCCATGCAGATTGTATTATTTTAGAAGTGATTAACATTTAAGTGGGTAGAATTTGAGTAAAACAGATTACTTTCCAGAATATGGGTGTCCCTCATGCAATCAGGGGAAGGGCTTGAGTGCAAGCAGAGATTTCCCAAAGAAAATGGAGTGTGACCTAAGACTGAAATACAGAAACCCTACTTGAGCCACCAGCCTGCCTGGCGTGCCATAAGAATTTCAGATTTAAGAAGCATCAGCCCTTACCTAAATTTCTCAGCTATTGGTTTACCTTGCACATTGTGGATAGACCAAGTCCAATAAGTGGAAGAACCAATTTGCTAAATAAATATAATATATTATTAAACTAACAATTAACAAGTTAATATAATTAATTATATTTATATAGTTGTTTTAATATATGTTACGTAATACGTAATGTAACATTATTTTATGTTACATATAATATGTACACACAGTTTTTAGATAGAGGTCTGTTTCTCTATAGAATTCTGAATAATACAGCAACAAAGAACATTCTGAACATTTTCATTTATGGTTTCCTCATTTAATGAAGAAAATCACATACTATATTATTCCCTTTGTTTCAGGTACCTAACCTAAGGCATGCCCAGCATTCAGAAAAGTGTTCACTGTGTAAGGGATTAGTAGCAGTTGGAACTGGCAGCGTTAAACATCCCAAACCAACTCAGAGACGGGAAATGTCACAAGTGGAATTTCGGGCATCAGTGAGGGAAATATGTCTGATACAATATTGGACCATCCAATGTCCCATACGATATTGCTAACTTACTCTTTCTGGTCTGAATCTATGCCCTGAGAATGTCAAGAGTGAGGTAAAAGAACCCTCTTTTTGCTCTAGTGAAGGCACAGGTTCTTTTGCCAGGTAAGCTGCCACCCTATCTCATAGCGTCACTACCTGCAAGGCTGCCTGACCATCGCGGGAGTTGCTGGACCCTGCTGACCTCACACGGCACCGCCCCAGATTCACCCTCTCACAAGCACACTCATTTATAGTCACTGGAGTTTTATTCACTGCATAGCTCCACGTATCAAAGTTGTATTTCACAAGACAGTTTTTGTAAACCTTGAATAAAGGGAGTAAATGGGTTGGCTTCTCCAATGAGATCTGACAAGGCAATTTAGGAGTCAATAGGAAGCCAAATCAGGTTAAGTGAGGAAACAGATGATCCAAAATAGCTCCTCACCAGGTGGTTCTCACACAAGGAGAAGGTGAGATCATATTTCCTCAGAGGAGAAGGAACAGTACTTGGGCTTGCTTTTATGGTAATCACAAGGTTAATGTTTGCATTTTCATCAAGAGTATTTCCTTCTCCCCTCCCTCAGTGTGATGCAAACTTTGCTTCAAGGCAGTAAACCTCCTCCTGATACCATTCAGCAACGACCTCTTCTTACTAATCACTAATTGGATGGCTCGCATTCAGGCAAGTGCAGGAAGGCCCAGCCAGTTCTGCTTTCACACTTCATCAGTCTAGAATACCGATGAAAGCAATGGCTTATGTCAGAGCCTGCCTCTCCCTCTTGATGAGGAACTCTTCAAGGATTACATCTTACTCACTTTCTGATCTTCCCAGAGCAAAATTCTTTGGTCAATATATCTACTGTGCCTTCAGCCGCCTTCCCAGGTCCAAGCTCCAGCAGGCTAAGCCCCCACTTAGCTCCAAGTATGGAAGACCTGTCGTCTGCAGGCTCAGCCTCCCCCAGTTCATGAGCTCCAGCTCATGGAAACAGGTCTCCTCATGCATCGACAGTCAAGGGCATGAAATTAGCTTTGCCACCCTAATCCCAGCATCTGGCATTTCTCAGATGAGCCCCTGGATCTGATCCCACTGAGCTCTCTTCATGAAGCTCACCCTGAGCATCTATTCATTCTGATGGCTGGCCTTTGGCCCTGATACAGTTCTCTGTGAGTGGACCCCCGCTCAGAGCCTCAGCCCATTGGACAGGGCCCCAACCACCTTCTCAAACCTGGCATACCAGTCAGGTATAAATGCGTCCAGTTTCAAGCTAGATTGACACCATTGGAACAAAATTTCAGCTGCTAGTTTGATTATGGTTATTGTTGGATAGATCTCTACCCCCATCAACCAGACAGTATTGCCTTGTTATCGAAAATGGCCTTGCTTAGGCCTGAGCTTGCCATAAGTCCCTGGACATGGTGGTTTGGACTGATGGTTTCCTGCTCCACAGCGTGGAGGCTTGCCTGCTGCTGCTGCTTTCATCTGCCAGCTTGTTCTTGAGGTCTCAACATGCAAGAGCTCCCTCTTGGCAAAAGGAGGTAACCATTTAGCATTGAAAATCATCTTAGCTTCCTGTTGCCTGGGCTTAATTTAATTTAATTTTTCGGAACATGTCTTTTCTTTTAAAGTCCAAAACAGCACCTGCTGGGCGAGTTTAGAAATGATCTAAAATCCTTCTATTCAAAGCATCTGTTCCCAGACCAGCAGCATCTCCTGGAAACTTGTTAGAAATGCAGACTCTCAAGCCCCTCCCTAGACCTGTGGAATCAGATTCTGCACTTGAATGAGATGATTGATCTACAACTTCAAATTTGAAAGAGCAGATCTTAAGACTTCGCAGTGGACCGAAGCCATATCAAATGAAGGTACTATTGATACAAAGAACTACTGTGAGGTTAGAGACAAGATTCATTTGAAAAACTGAATCAATTTTATAAATAATGTACTTAGTCCCAGAATGGAAGTGATTTTACATCATAGAACTCAAGGTCACCTTGAGCTTGCTCACAATCCAACATACGTTGGTTGGTTTGATTATGAAATGTGCTTCCTAAATTACTAATTCTTTTTGAGATTTCACCTGGCACTTCCTTTCTATTTCAGTCTGATGTGAATAAATTATCTTGGTGGTCTCTGTGAAAATTACCACACAGGAAACAACAGGAAAGTCTTAATTACTGAATTCCTGTACACTATTTATTCTTTATATTTAGTCACTGGAGAGCCGCTGGGCATAAACGCACAATTAGAAAGATAAACGAGATTCCCAGCCAAGTTGCAGCTGCTGTTATGTTTCTTGGAATACTAACATAGGTAAGCACTCTCTTTATATTGAGATTTGAGGTAATGAAGTGAAGTCACCAGCTAGCTGCTTGATAACCTGAGAAACCCTATTCTTCCTAAATGGTACCGGGGTGCAGGAATGAATCCCAACCCATCCCAATGTGTTCTGAATTTAGTAGAGTTTCTAGAACTTGACATTTGAATGTTGAGAGTCAAATCAGTTGGTTTAAATCTTACCAGAAATTTGGTTCTTTCTTTTATTTAGACCAGAAGTAATTCTTACATGGGAGCTGGATTGCATCTAAACTGACATAGAAATAGGAAATTTAGTCCTTATGAACTATCACTAGAATAGGAAATGCAGCTGGTCTTTTCAGGAGATCATTCTAATGTCTAAAGTATTAAGATGTATTTTTAAAAATCTAAAGTCTAAATCCTTTTTGCTGCTAAGATATTTTTTATATTCCATATACAGACAAACATCTGCAAACTGAAGAAAAACTAAATTTCTCCATACCACATCCTTCCGTATGATAAAATATTATTCGGTTACCAAGGATGCTCTCACAGCTCTCTGCATGTTTCACTTTTCAGTTTCCAGGCCTGGACATTGAGTTTTAGTAATATTTTGGTCAAGAGAGAGGACACATTTTTTCTAAGAGGCATTCTTTTTCTGTTTTCTGATACTATGCATTTTTTTTTTTTAACCACACGCTTTGCTCCTTCTGGATAATCAATTGCAGTTGTTTCTTCAGTATCTTTTCAACCAAGGTGATTTTCCCCTTGTCCTTCATCATCTTTGTTTAATATAGTTTCTCCAGTTTGCCATTGGGGCTGGGAATGCTCAAAAATGTTCCCAAATAAATTAACGGTACTAGAATTTCCATGTAGGAAAAAAACTACCAAATAAAACCAAATAGGAGCATTTTATCAAATAGTGGAAGAAATGTATAATCAACTTCTTAAAAATAAACTATTAAGAAATACATACAAAAGCAAGACATTATAAAGATGAATGCCTTCATCATCCATGCACCCATGCTGTCCTTTAATAAGTAAGGTACTACCAATAATGTTTAAGCCTCTCCTCTGTTGCCATTCTCTCTAGGAGATAACCTCTCCTAGGGGAGTCATTTGGTCTTCAGTGTAAATTTAGGTGATAGTGTTACCCATGCAAGAGATATTATTTCCCTTCCAGCTCCATCCCTGTTGCTGCAAATGGCATGAGTTTATTTTTTATTTATAATATATATTTTTATTGTTATTTATATCTTTTACATTTTGCATTCCCCTTGGGTAGCCCACCACCAATTCACCCGTGATCCATCTCCATGGTCCCTTGTGTTCTTTTCTATTCCATTTTGTGCCCTTTCCCTTCCTTCCCTCCGGCTCCTTCCTCCCCCCCTCCCTCCCCACTGATTGTCTCTCTCCCACCCGGCCTCCCTATAGTCCTGTTATAAGTGAAACCATTCGATATTTTTCTCTTTCTTTCTGGCTTATTTCACTGAGTATGATCCCCTCTAATTCCATCCATGTTGCTGCAAATTGCATGTGTTTATCTTCTTTCCATGCTGAATAGTATTCAATTGTGTATATGTACCACATCTTCTGGATCCAATCATCTATTTTTGGACATCTGGGTTGCTTCCATACCTTTGCTATTGTGAACAGTGCTGCAATGAACATACGGGTGCATGTATCCTTTTGGATTAGTGTTTTTGTATCCTTTGGGTAAATTCCCAAAAGTGGGATTGCTGGGTC
>PVIJ01014792.1:0-39130 GCA_004024925.1 Scalopus aquaticus
TGTGAGCGTCTTACACAGGATCTAACCAAGATACTAAGATTATTAGCACTGACAACTCTCAGTCTCAAACCCACCTCAGTACCTTGCTTAATGAATACCAAAGCAAAAAAAGTAAACCAAATGTAAAACCTAACAAATCAATTCAAGTCTTCCTTTAAGGTCTCCATGTCTTTTAATGATATCCCCAGAGACTTCAACCTTGATGTTTAATTTGAATCATCAACATTCCCAAAACCACTCATTCAGTCAGCCTCCCAGCACTGGAAATGCCTTAGAACCCTCATCATCGATCACCCTCTGTCTCCATTGCCATCACAGTTTTCCCTCTTCTCATCTACATGTCTCTAGGAACCTCACATAGCTCTGGGGTCCCCGACTCCTCCATTTCACTCTGTACCACCCCCACAAAATTACATCTCCAAAACCATCATTTGATCAAAGCTTTTAATGGATGGCTGTTTGTTCAATAAAACCTAAGCCACTGCCCTTTAGTCAAGCATTCAATACTTTATAATCTCCTCCACTTACATGCTTTAACGTCTACTTTTTTTCATTACATTTATTCTATGTGCTAATCACTTCTCAAATGTGCCCCCAAGCTTTTGTGTACTATCTTTGCTCTTCTCTTTCTTTTCATTATTAACTATTAACTGAATGAAATGGTGAACTGTGATATAATTTTTAAAGTTTCTGAGCAAAACGTGCACAATATTAATGGAAAAGCTTAGACTACTGACCTCTCCCAGAATGTTTTGCATTAGTGCTATCAAGGATGCCCACACTAGGCTATCATTGCACTTACCTGAGTTTCTTTATTATCCATTCATTGATTAATAGTCGTAATAAAAAGAATATGGTGCCCTGAACAACCAAAGCAACGAACATGGCACCTAATTTATTCATCTCAAAGGTTTCACTTGGATATTCCACTCCATAGGCTTTTAAGAAGTCTAGGACTGACTGTTGTTGAGAAAGTTCAATCAAACCATAGCCAAAACAAAATTGTGGGAAAATCAGGAAAATGCGCTTGAGGGTTTCAGAAATTAGTTCTAAAGTCTGAAATAAGAGGAAAAAAAGTAAAACTCAGCATTAGAAAAATATTGACTCGGTGTCCCTGGTGGTGCAACAGGTTAAATTGCAGCACTATGAACCTATCAAGAGCCACTGCAGCAGGAGTTTGAAGCTTCCCACACGACACAGTAGACCTCTCCTGTCTCACCTGCTGCTTCCCTCAGCAGTGTATTTCAGTAGATCTGCCAGTTCTGCTCCCCACTCTGTCTCTGGTGAATCCTCTCACCCCGCCCGCTATACCTCTGGCATACACCCCAGCTTGTATGCATAAATAGATAAATCTTAAAAAAAAAGAAAAATATTGACAAAAATTTAAAACTAGATGTAGACAAATATTGAAACCTGACAAGTTTATCTTGTTTGGTAATTGTTTCACATGTATATTGGATTTACATATAAATATCTACTGTAACGATATGGTGGAGATTTTTTACTAAAATACAAATAGGAAAGGTTCGTATTTTTCTTGAGGGGTGAGCCCAAACCTTGGAAGCAGAATCACTTCTAGAGCTGCCTCAGACTACAGGAATGCAGGAATAGCCAGCATCTTAGGGGCTGATAACAGCACTAGCAGGTGTCTGAGTAAGGGTGGTATTTAGTACAGTAGTTTCAGACACAGAGGTGATTCCTACTTGGAGAGGAACTAAAGTAGTAAGATGAAATGGAAGAAGAAATGACCTATCTCAGTGAGGAGCAAATGGCTCATTTCAACGTTATTCACCACACTTAGGGCCAACCACTTGTACCTCATGAATTTTCTTTTCCCTCCTGAAGTATGCTTCTCTATTCCTCAGTTCTCTTCATCTCCTCTCTATTCTTTCACTCAATTGCCTTGTACTGTTAGTGCTTTGCTTCTCACTAATCATTATTGTCAGCTCTGAATGGAAAGTGATACTTACAATGAAGTAGACTCCAATACATAATTGAAAGGGAATGAATTAGGCTTTTTTTTCCCCCTATGAATGTTCAAATGAATCTCAATGCACAGTTATATGACCAAACCATTGTTTTTGTCACTAACATACCACAACAACTCGTTAATGAGTAAAAGGTTTAGCTGACTGATTGGTTTTAGTAGTGCCATACAAAATATCTGATTTTTTCGTATATCATCCCATTCAAGCCCTATCAAATATGGAGCATAGAAAGAATTTTTATAGCCTGTAGTTTCTCCTCTACTAAACTTAATAAAACCAAATGAAATTCCTCTCTTCTACTTGAAGAGTGCCAAATACAGAGAATCTTTTCACCTTGAACATATTGATGTGTTTGATACATTCACTGGAGTTTAGCAGAGTAATAATAAAGGACCTTACCGGGTCATTAGGCTTTTCCTTGGAAAGAAAGTATACCACCGACAGGGAAACAATGGAATTGATGCCAAAAAATAGGTTGATGCAGACATAAGAGATGAAAGCCATTCCTGTTTCATGGAAAACCCCAGCCAGCAAGTACATCCAAGAAAATGTGGCATATCTGTATGTTAATAATACTAAGAATTAAAATTATTTCTTAATTGGTCTCCTTTATAAAACAAACAAAAATTAAAAATTTAGATAGGGTTCCAAGGTAAAAATAAATATTATGGATGAGTTGCCAAATCTAGTTAGATCTCTCTTTTATTCCTTTTCTGATCAAAAACATTCAACAATGTTTTTGTAAATGATAGTAAGAAGTCTCTCTTTCAAGGAAACTTGAATAGTCTTATATCATTACAACTACAAATTAATTCCTCTGAGAGAGTATTATTGCACCGAGGAAGGACTTTTTGTTTGGCTTAGAAATATGAGTTTAATCAATATAAATGTTATGATTTAAAATTAAGGGAAAATAATAACACTATGTAGACTTGTTAAGTAGACAGAACATGCTTAGAAGCTGGTTATCCTATTTTCAGAAAAATTTGAGCAACCTTTGGGGTAATGAAATAAAACTAGAGACAGAGAGATCTTCCATCACTCACAATTGCTAACTAAATGAATACTGCCCGCAGTCAGGGCAGAAAGAATACAATGTTAAGCATTGATTACGTCAACATACATTACCAGTATTACCCTAATAACAGAAATAATATTTTGTGTGTACTCTGTAAAAATATAATGATAAATATGCATGAAGTATATCTATAGTATACTATGATCTACTACATACGCTATATACTTATAATTTGTCAATTACTAATTCAAACATACATTTTTCTGATGATTCCAAACTCCCTAAATTATGTAAATTAAATCACATATGTAATTGCTAAATATGACACTTGGCATCCAGTAAATTATCATTAAATGATAGGTATTTCTATTAATAACAACATTAGTTTTCACAAGTATAATACTTTGAAAACTGTGGACTTCTATGTATAAAGAATTGTTAGTCATCACTCATGGCTAATGAAACCTTAAGACAGTTGGAAATTAGCTAATTAGTTCTCAATCCTAATTGTGTCAAAGAGCACCTAATTCTGTTCACTCTTTCACTGCAACTTACCCAAACAGTAGAAGCAAGAGAGACACAGCGCCTAGGTTGTTTTCACTATAGAAGGCAGGTAACTTGAAAATCGCAATGACACCAATAGAAAATGCTACAGGTACCAAGTAGAAGACCTATGGGGATATGTAAAACCATGTTGAATATAGGGCAACTGTTTTTTAAAATAATCAATAGACCATCTAGTGTAAAACTGTAACAGACAGCTGAAGCCAAAGATTGTTACAGGTGGCGCCCCCTGGAGGGGATGTGAGTAAGGATTGATAGCTCCAGGTGAAATATAAAGTATTAGTGGGGGTGGAGACTCTGATATAAGGGACTGCAGAAATAGCCCCCAGGATTCAGCACTTGGGATTTCAATGTTTTTGGATCTTCAGAGATTCCAAGGTCAGCCATTTCTGCCCCCACCATGCTGATCTTCTAGAAGGCTGTTGCGGGCCTCTGAAGGACGAGGAGAAGCTTCCAGCAGCCAACCTCAGAGAAGATAAGTTTGGAGGCTTTGCAGGTAGCTGAGTAACTGAAACTGTTCCCAGTTTTGCTGCTGTTACAGCCTTGAAGGGAGGGTGAAGACCGGTGAGGGGGCACCTCTCCTCGCCGCCTGAGTATGGCTGTTTGTTGGGATGTTTAGCTGCTATAGCTGTTGTTTTGAGTGTCCATTGCCTGGTGCTGTGCTGGGGCATCTCAGAAGCTCTGGTAAGCATTTCCTGTTGTGTCTTCTGTTATCTTAGTGCGCTGGCTCCTGGCCTATATTCTGGCTGGGAGGTTTTGCGTGTGGGACTTTAAAACACTGGACACTGCAGTGGGTGAGGTAAACGGCCATTTGTGGCCTCAGTATGTCTTAGTTTTCCCTGGTTTGTTAAATAAATCCCATTATTGTTGTTCTCTGAACCTGAGTAGTCTTGCAATTGTACGTGCAGGTGAAGAACTCAGACAGTGACCAGTAAACTCTCTGGGCACTGTCCTTGGCCAGTTGTAGTGCCCTTGCTGCCCTGTATCAAAACTATAACAAGTTGATCTAGAAGTATCTGATGGGATGAATTTTAATTTATGTTCCTGTTGCTCGTAACGCTCAGCTTATTTTACATTCACTTCATGCTAGCATTTGTCTCGTGCAATATGAGGTCAGCCAGTCTCCATCTTCACAGGTACGAACGGAGTCCCAGGTGCTCATGCCTCCAGGCTCTGAGACTTGGTGCCAGAGGAGCAGTAAGGAAGATAAGACAGCCAGTACCTTAGTATTAGATTCAGTCCTCAAAGTATTGAGTTTGTTTTGCATGCTGGTACTCTCTCGGATGGTAGATTTCTAAGACGTGGCTATTGGTGTGAGCCCCTCTGTGCAAACCAGCAGGGCAGCGGGTCCCACATTCTTGGAATCACACATAGATGAACAAAGAGCTTGGTGTTTCATTAGCAAGTAGAAATATTAAACACAGGAGATTGCAGTGAGAGGCACACAGTGAAAGAGATGGTAATTCAATTTGGGAGGAAAAGCCTCCCAAATTGGAATGAGTACCAGATATATAACAACAGAATCTAAGGAGTAAGTAGCCCTTCATAGAAGTATGTTCTTTAAGCTTTCTTCACATTAAAGCTCCGATTAACTCCAGAGGAGTCATCAGCATGCTTTTGGATTTGACTTCTACCACAAACGCATTTCAGCTCTCACTGAATACATTAACACAATGGATATGCAGTTAATTACTCTCCAAGCCTTCAAGCCAATAATCTTTACAGCATCAAAGACAATTTCGCCATAATCACCAGGCAAATACATACCCATCCTGGGCTTTTGGCCAATACTGGCACATTTGGAGTCAAGAAAAAGCATCTGAACTTTGGGACTGTTTTATGCAAATGGGAGAGCTATCAGTGAAAACTTAGCCTTTATTTTCCCTACTAATCTTCTCTAATGTGTCATTCAGCAGGGCTTGCTACTTCAAATTTTTCACTATTAGTAGATTAAGTTTTTATGAGCTTGACTATTGGGTACTGGGGGGCAAGGCTATTCTGCTGTTGAGCTGCCATTTCTCCACAGTGGTGACTCTCAACCTTCAGTGTGCTGAATATAACCGGGGAGATTTTGTTAAAAATGCTTCACTCCCAAGGTCTGATTTAAACAAATGTCCTGGGAATCTGATATAGGAGCCCTCAGCCCATAGAGGTAAAGGCCTGGCAGGTGGATTTCTCTTTCCTTCAACTACTGGATGAATCTAAGCCTCATGCACAATATTTTTTCTTAATTATGTTTTGTTTTGTGGTAGTAATCTGAACCACCCCAGGTAAATATATCTCAACTATAAAACTGATTTCTTTTACCCTCATCAATCCCAACTTTCCTGAAATGACACAAGTCACTCACCATGTCATAAATGAAGTTTGTCACCCAGTAGCATGTCACACCAATGCCTGAGATGTGCTGCAGCTGCTTGGCCTTGGTCTGATGCTCCCTGACGACATAGGTGACGAAGCTGGCTGTGGTGACAGAGTAGCCCATCAGGATGGAGAGCGCCACTAAAATATCGATTAAACTGCTCATTCTGTAGAGAGCAATAGGGAGAGGAAAGCACATATAAGTTTTGGAAACTTTTTTCCTTTCAGAAAGATTCATGACCAAAAACCATTAACAAAATAGTACATGAATTGGCTGTGACACAAATAAGTCTCCCAGTAAGGCAGCCAGATAATATCTCCTACGTGACTCGGCTGTGACCCTGGAATGAATGTGGCTCTAGCGCATCTGAATTGACTAGGGATATGTGATGGAAAAACCTGTCTCCATGAGTTACAGGGTGGATGCAGGGATCCATAGTTCTTGAGCATAGACACAGAACTTAAATGCTATGCAGGGAAGCTGAAGTGAAGAAGCACTAATGCACTTGACTTATAAAAGCAGCAGATTCTACGAATCTATAGTCAACAAGCTCTACTTGGCAACCTCACTCTACACTTTCAGAGACTTCCTTTTATCCCAGCCAGTGATTTATATTACCAGCTCTTCTAGATTGACATTCACTCAGATACAACTGTGATTTCCAATTATAGCACTTTGTACATGGCTCTACTGCCAAGGAGAACATAGTTGTGCCAGATAGCACTGCTTACGTGGCTTGCTCTTGGTCTTGCACTCCAGGATAAGGATGACTATACATGATGATGCCTGAAAGAAGAGACAGTTTTTCTCATTAGCAGATATTCAGTTAATCAGAAATAGCAGCTTTTACATGAATGTATACCACACTTTTCCACCTTATGCTGTAATCTAAATTCCCCTAAAAATACTTTGGGGAAATAATTTTAAAGGAAAATGATTCCCCCTCCTCCAATCTCATCTCATACGATTGGTAGTACTTATATAAAAAGAAAAAAGTCTTTCACATCATGTATACATTTTTGGGGGAAGAGCAAAGACCTTATGTTTCTTATTTAGCATTTCTGCCTCGCCTACATTTAAGTAAGTCATTTTCTATTTTCTTCTCTATATCTGGTCACATATATGCTTCAATTTTGGTAGCACTTTGGAAATGAATATTCAAATAAGCAAATCAAAGGGAGACCAATCATCGGAGAATTACTAAACATTAGACACTACTCCATCTCTCTTTATTGTGCTATTTTGGCAAAGGTAGGTAAATAGTGCAGCCTAAGATGATCCCTCTTTCTATTTTATAACCTCTAAGATGCCCAGTATTCCAGAGTTCTATCAGAGTAGGGTTTGGGAGCTTGAGCCACCCCTATTACATTTATTCGGGAGGATACAGAGATCTTAGTTGACTCCAGAAAGTTAGTCATTTAATTCTAATACAGTCCTAAATTATTGGGATCCCCAGAGTTGGTTGTACTTTATGAGACAAGAGCAAGGGTCTTTTTTCCTTTCCTCAGAGGAGCTTGGTTGGTCAGTCAAGATGTCGGTCAACAGTTTCCCAAAGGACCATCGTATGAAGGCAGTCTATATTGTCTGAATAACTTTGGAAAAGAATGGTAGGGAAAGGAAGGAGATATTCCTTAAATAATTGATCCCACAGAGTCATAAGTTGATTGAGAACTTTCTTATTTATTACTCATATATGTTCATAATATTAGTATATTAAGGCCCTTTAAAAGCCCTCACAAATTATAAATTATTCTAAAGTCTTAACCCAATAATTTAGATTTATAATTTTCCAGAATGACATATTTTGAGGTTGAAATCCATTATATGTCAAAGAAAACATATATAACTATAACATAATAAAGAAAACAATAACGACATTAACCCATATTACCTATAATTTTCTCACATTGAGGGAATGCACTTTTAAAATTTTTTGGTGTTAACTAATGGGTTCTCTTTTTACTAAGAATCAATTTCCCTTGGGATCCTACTTAAGCCTTGTTTAATTGTGTAAAATTGTGGTGAGCAAAAATAGATCTTTTATTTTTATTTTATATTTCAGAGTAAAAAAATATTCCATTTCACCCAAGGAATATTTGAAAATACATTCCACTATGAAAAATGGTGATAAACCAATTGTTTATATATGTTGTTAGTGTAAAGATGAAGTAACTGTGTCAGGGTTGGGAATCTATATAAAAATATTCTCTATGGGTACTACAGCATCCAGCAAAACGTCCTGAGTGCAGGGATTAGTCAAAGAATGCTCATTAAATCTTATCAAGTCTTAAAGTTTCAATTATTTTCTGCACATACAATATACATGAGCAACTAGACACTTTCTATTGTCTCTGCAGTTGTAAACCTAAAACAAGAAGCTTCCGATGGACCATTGCTACTAATGCAAGAAAAGGCAAGAATAAACAGTAGGACAGAGGGAGCAATATGTCAGTATTTTTGAAAAACACCCCAGTGGTGTAACATTTGTTAGAGGAAACACGCAAACCTGTGTTCTTTGTGAAGAAAGAACAGGACTTTCATGTTAAATTAACCACTAGAGGGAACCACATGAATATAATAGATATTGACATTACAAAGGAAAGCTAATTAAAAGATTTTTATTTGCATGCTAAAATTCAAGGAAAATCAATTTTACAGCTAAAAAAATGTTAATTCATGTTAGAATCCAAAAAAAAAAAAGATGGCTTAAAACAACTAGTATAGTAAAGGAAGGAGACAGGAAAATTATTAAGTTTATTATAGCAACCACCATACATGCATTACTAAACAATTTTAGGATGAACTGGGTTCTTCCTTGAAAAAAAATCAAACTCATTCCACAGAGGGTGGAAAGCTATCCCTTTTATAAACCTATAGAAGGAAAGTTAAAAGATGGAAGGTACACCACTATTAATGTATACTACTGCTACTTCTCCTAAAACTAACAACAGTAATAATAATCCAAGCTAAGCATTATTTTTAAATCTAAAAGATAAATTTTCTCTTAGGATTTATAATCTATATTGATATAAAGTTTAATATATAAAGTTTAGTTTTCAGAATGCTTAATTTTTTAGACTCTGTAGCTTAAAAATACAGAGGTAGGAAACATAAGCTCACATTAGATCAGAGTGATTCAGATTACTCTGGTCTTGGGCAAGAGTGTTAATAATAAATAAAACCTGAATATAGGTTTCAAAAACTGACCCTGGCATTAGTCTCTTGCTCTTCCCTACAGACCTTTCCTATGTTTCCCCTTAGTCATTTCCCGAGTTCTCAGACTTCCACTATCTGTCACAGCAGCACGTCTTTGGCTGTGAATAAGACATCCTGTTGAGAGTCAAGTGTGCAACAATATTTCAAACTAGGCTACACTAAACCCACCTGGCTTTAGTCACCAATTAATTTAATTTACCACTTTGTGCCCTCTTTGATGCCCTAGATCTAAGGACTATCTATCAATCTTGTTATTTCCTTTATGGTTCATCCTGCAAGGAAAATGCCAAAGCAGTTGGGTAAAAATATGGTTTTCTCTGAAATGAAGATTCTGAAAGAAAGTTTCTGTTGCTAGAATGAGTATTTGAGTCTACAGTTTACTTCTACAATCATTAGTGTACCCAGCACCTATTATTATGCCCAACAATAGGAAGATGAAGTTATGTTGTCTCCTTTTTTCTATTTAATAGGTTATTTGATAAAGTATTTATTAGGCTAGAAACTCAGACTCAACCAGCACATATGTTACTCAGTCTTTCTCCAAATTTATCATATTTTAAAATTGGTGTGGGAATATACTTTTGAGCAAGGCTTAAGAATGAAATGGTCTGATGAGCAGTAATTGAATTAGAAAAAAAATCAATCTCTTGCAAATTTCAAGCCTTATTTTAAAATGTATGTTAAAGTCACTTGGAAATCCAACTGAAGCATAACTGGCTGAGTTCAGAGAAGTATAAGAAAAATGAAGTACAGAACACGGAGTATCAGAATAATGAAGAGGCAGGTATCAAACAGATCTGTGTTCAAATTTGGGTACAAATACTACTGAATCCCAGAGAAATAACAGTAGGGACAATAATACTAACCCTCAATGGAAGCTAGTAAGGATTCACTAAATTTCATAGAAAGCCTATATCATATGGTAAGTGCTTAATTGACAGTAACAATTTTGTTCAGGTATAAAACTTTCTAGTTTACAAGTTTTGTCTTCATGCTTAAATTTGTGGACAATATTTATTGGCACCAATTGCTTTCTATTTTTTAGCCTACATACAAGTACAAAGCTATAAAATATTTTCTTCTGGGATATAACCACTGAGAGTAGAAGTGGGTGTGAAGTCAACATTATTATTCTGACTTGATAAATGGGAAAACTAAATTAACCTGAAGTGAAGGGGATTGCCAACAATGTTCCATCTGGCGGTAGTTACTACTTCCAAATTTCTTTTAAAGATCTGTGATTTAGATACCATAAAATGCCTGCCACTGAGGGGGATGGGGATGGAAATTAGCAAAAGTTGCAATACAAGAAGCTTCTGGGTAAGTGACTTTACCGTGCCGGGCAGCATCATGTCTTGACATGTTAACACGCAGAAGGAAATTATTCAGGCTGTTGAGATAAGCTGGAAGGGAGTGATAGCCTTCTGGATCATACCATACCTGTTAAATTCAAAGGAAGGCAAGATCAGCACTGTGCTCAAATAAATAGGATCTTCACCCTACCAGCCTTCAGAGTTTATATTTAAAACAAGAGCGGCAATTTCCCAATAATGTAGTCCATTGTGAAAGATGATGAATCATGTCCCAGAGTGTTGACTACAGACCTCTAAGTTTCTGACTTAGAGATGGGCAGAGAATGGATGAATAGGCTTTTCTTTATGACAACACCAAGTTATTTGTCATTTCAGATCTCTCTAGACAAAGCTTGATATAAGATGCAGAAATCATTATCATCTCCATCTCTGTAGGCTGGTCTACAGTTTTTCTGGCACTAGGACTCTGGCATCTTGACTTTCAATAATGATAATAGAGACAAACGATATATAGACCAGGTTGTAGAGTGAAGTTAAATGTATATATAAGCATTGTATCCTCAGCAACAAGATTGATAACCTTGACATTCCCCCACTTTCTATTCCCAGTTAAACCTACAAGGAAGTGGGTTACTCTATCTCTCGTCAAAACCAGAAGAGTTTAAAATACTGGTGTCCCTCAATTCAAGAAATCCAGTTCACAATTCAAAGTTAAACTAAAGTGAATTTAAAATTATAAATCTTGGTTTAGAGAGAAATTATTTAATACTAGAATGCCCTTGTTTACATAGCATATTTATTCTGTCCATGGAGAGAGGAAGGGGAGAAAAAAAAGAATTATATTAAAATCTCCAGCACCACTATTCTATTTAAAATATTTATTTATTTTTTGCATAGAAGCACTGGGGTGTAGGCCAGAGGTGCTGGGGGGTGAAGGGGTGAGAGGATTCACCAAAGACAGAGTGGGAAGCAAAACAGGTGGATCTACTGAAATATACTGCTGAGGGGAGCAGCAGGAGAGACAGGAGAGGTCTGCTGAGCCACGTGGGTCCCCTGGTTGGGGATCTAAGTGCTGAGACTTAACTCCTAGGCCACTAAGGAGGCCCTACAGCACCACTATTTACTCTATGACCTTGTGAAATTCAGCTCAAATAGGCTGATAATATCTATCTTGTAGGGATGCTTTGAAGATGAAATTAGGTAGTGTGTGTAAAAGGTGACATTAGAGCTTGTCTTAACAGTCACTAAATGAATATTAGTTTCTCTACTTTCCCAGCGCAAATATGCCTTTTATTACCAAAGTGAGAAATATGTGAAGGTCTATTTAAAATTCCTGACTACTATTGATCATATGGGTAGTCACACGTGTGTAATTCTGTGACTAGCTTGTTTCGAAACATAGATATTAAAAGAAAAAAATCTAAAGGATTATTCTTATCTATTAATTTCTGTAAGCTTTCCTGTTCTTTATTTTTAGCTTATTCCCCCAAAATAGCTTAAAATAAACTAAAGAAATTGTTATTGTCCCCAGGCATAGACATAAAGAAAAATGGCTGAAACATTAACGTATAGTGTAGCAAAAAATTATAAAAATTACATTATAAAATTATGAAACATATACTCACTGACACATCGCTCAGGTTGAAAAAATTTGCCAACATCCAGAACATCTCTCTAACCCTCTGTGTTGTTACAAATCACAAAATATCCTCTCTCCCCTAAACAATAATGCTGAGTTTTGCCGACTCTCCAGGATCATAAAAAATGCAATTAAGCTAGGTATTTCTTTTCTGCCTTCTCTTTTGCTTATTAATAATGTCAGCAAATTTAGCCTGCTTGCTGAATAGAACTAAGTTCATTCATTTCCATCACTGAAAGTTCTGCTGGATGAATATATAACAATTTATTCATTTATTCTACTGTCTATGGGCATTTAGGGTTGTGTTTTGGGTCAATATGAGAAGTTTACTTATGTCCCTAGGGTAAATATACACTGGAATCACAGGGGTATGGAGCATACGTTATGCCAAATGGCTTTTCCAACAGATTGTACTCATTTTTCGTTTTCAACCTCTTGAAAATGGTTCAACATTCCAAGCCCACATTCTCTTTTGTGTGAGATCCCAGAAGAAAGATCATAATTTACCTTGGCAAGTGTTCTACTGGCAGGAACTCCTGTTATATCAAAACGAAGGTCTTGAGTCAAAGGCAGCCCAAAACTCCAACCTCCATATCTGTATAAATAACAAAATTTATATTTGTGTTAATGGAGAAAATATTTATAAATAGATCTAAAATGTTTAATTAAGAGCTCCCATTTTATTCTTTCCATGAGGAACACATTTACAATATGAAATAAATACTACCTGACAAATAGTTTACATTTTTATTGATTTCTTTTATCATACTTTAGTCTATAGTGTACATAATACCTGGAAGTAAAAAGTCCTAAAAAACTGAAAATGTGGGTTATTGTTTTGAAAATAAGTGTCTTATATGCAACCTCTTCCTCCAACTTAACTGGATTGTTCATCATCTCAAAAATCTTAATATTTTAACTCTTAAATATCCTTTTGTTGGCAATTCAATACTAAAGTGATAAAAAATTAGTTCTTACCTTTTTGAAATGACTCCTTTCTTTGTTCTCCTAACTTCCCCTACCAGCTTGCTCCCTAGCACTATATTTTTTCTCTTCCTGGATATTTGAAGGTGAAGTTGTAGCTGTATAATTACCTGTCAGATCATGGTCTCTTAAAAAGTGGATTTTGAAAAACCCAAGCAGTAATTTAAAAAATAGATCAGTTTAAATGTCCACCAAATTAAGGTTGTTTTAGATAAATAATGGTACACACTAGGATAATCTTGCAAATATCACCCTAAATGTGATGGAATAGAGCTATATTTTTGATGTGCAAAGAACACTGTAATATATTGTTCACATTTTTCTAAAAAGTAGGTCTTAGAACAGTTTTTTATAGTAAGCTCCATTTTGGTAAAAATATATGTTTATCAGACTAGAAAATTTCTGGGAGGATATACAATCAGTAGTGGTTATACTTGGGTAGAGAATATTTTTTCTTTTGGGCATTTTTAAAATTGAAGTAACACTACATCTTAACATTATACATATTCAAATGTCCATCATTGAAAAACAACATCTGCATATACTACTTTAACTTTACCATGAAAAACCCAACTCCATCCTTCACCAGTTCTTTTTTTTTTTTAAAGATTTATTTATTTAGGGCCTCCCCAGTGGCACAGTGGTTAAGCGCTACGCTGTGGAGCAGCAGCGAGGCAAGTTCGACAACCAGCCGGGGAGATTCCCACATGGCGTGGCAGACCTCTCCTGCCTGGCCCGCTGCTCCCCTCAGCAGTGTATTTCCATCAATCTGCCTGTTCTGCTTCCACTCTGTCTCTGGTGAACCCTCTAGCCACCCCACACCTCTCACCTATACCCCAGCTTCTATGCATAAATAAATAAATAAAAGATTTAATCTTAAAAAAATATTTATTTTATTTTTTTAAATTATTCTTTAAAAAAATGATTTATTTACGCATACAAGCTGGGACACAGGCGAGAGGCATGGGGCAGTGAGATGGTTCACCAGAGACAGAGTGGGGAGCAGAACAGGCAGATCGATGGAAATACACTGCTGAGGGGAGCAACGGGCCAGGCAGGAGAGGTCTGCCATGCCATGTGGGAATCTCCCCAGCTGGCGTCCAACTCCCGTTGCTGCTGCAGACAGCTCCACAGTGCAGCACTTAACCGCTGCGCCACCAGGGAGGCCCTTTCACCAGTTCTGAATTATCTTACAATGAATGTTAATCATTTATATACATTCAGAAATGAAAGAGGGAAAAGACAAAGGATAAGAGAAAACAGTAGTTTTGGCAAGGCTAGCAACTCTCCTGACCCAACCATTGCAGTATAATTGACAAACATTTTATATATTGAAAGGTATACAAGTTGATGTTTTGATATATGTATATATGAAGTAATCACAACAATCAAGCTAATTAACATATCCATCACCTCACATAATTACCATTTTCCCTGTGTGTTTGGAAGGTGAGACTGCCTAGAGATCTAGCTCTTAGTGACTTCAAATATACAATACGGTATTTTTAACTATAGTCATTTCGCTACAGATTATATCGCTGGAACATACTCATTTCGTATAAGTGATATCTGCTACCCTTTGACCAATGTCTTCCTCTCTCTGTAGACTCTGGCAACCACCATTCTACTTTTTGCTTCTGTGACTTTAATTTTAGAAATCTGAATTTATGAATTTACTTTAGATTCCATATATAAGTGAAATTCGGCAGTACTTGTCCTTCTGGATCTGCCTTATTTCACTTAGCATTGTGTCTTCCAGGTGCATCCGTGTTGGCAAATCCAAGCCAACGATTGGCAAAAGGTTAGGTGGCTTAGTTCCCTGACCTTGCTACCAGTCCATGACCTGTTACACGTGGACACATTTCACACACATGCATATTTAATACTTTAAGTTTTAAGATACTCATATTGGAATTAAGGACAATTATCACCAAAAGCCTTGCTTTAAAACTCTCTGAATTGACATAACCCAGTCACTATCTTCTCTTTTGCTTAAAAAAAAGTACAAATTTAACAATTCATTTTCAATGTTCTCAGTGTTTTCAATGTTCTCAAATGAATCTTAACTAGAGTCAGTTAAAATTTAACACAAAGCTGTTTAGATAAAACAGAGAATTTACCAATGTAAATAATCAAAAGAAATTTGCTCCTGTTGTTTCAAGATCAGAAGGTGGTTACCATTAAAATTAGAAAGTAAGGTATACTAAATAAATGTTACAAAGGGTATTTATACCTTTTTTGTGAAAACTCATTAGCCGTTGATATAAGATAATTTTCCAAGCGGTGCCCAGTGAGGTTGTAAATTACTTGTGAAGAATAAGTTCTTCTATGTGGTGGAGAATAGTTAAATTTAGGACATTCCTGAAAAATAAAGTTAAAAAGTAAGTTCATTTCAACTAATGCTGTGCAATCAAATAGATAATATCAAGGAGTTTGTGTCTCACAATTTGTCTATTATTGCAACTGGTAGAGTGTGATAAGATAGTTTTCTGCCTTAAAAATCTTTGAAAAGGAAGTCATCTTACTTATACCAGGAAATTAGACTACATAGTTATTATTTATAAAGAGCACATACATATATTTAGAACTTGCCTGAAGCCAAACAAGAATATAAGTTAACTAATGTGCTGTATTATTTCACTGTACTGACAAACTTAATATACTTGGAGAATAACATTAAATACTAAGATATGAATCAAAATTCCCTTAATAACACCGAGCAGGAAAAAAAATTACTCCAGACTGAAAACATTAGAAGACATAAGTTCTCAGAGATTGACAGTAGTAGATAAAGTGTTCATGTTATATTAGGTTTAAGGTACTAAGCCTAGGTGCTAGAGCTCAATTTTATAAACAGTTCAATTTAAATCTAATTTAATTTTACGTAAATATGAATTTAATCTTTATATATCTAAAATTATTCCCAAAGAACTTACATATACATCTATATAATTTTATATTTAATAGGTATCCCCAAATACATATAAAAACTGTGTATAAACATTTGGGGGGGAATCATTTTAGAAAAACAGAAAAGTTCCAAAGAGTAGAGTGTTCCCGTGTGCCTCTCACCCAGTTTCCTTCATCCTGGCATCTTATGTTACTGTCATACAATTGTCATAATTAAGCACATTGGTACATTCCCAGGAACCAACCTCAGAGCTCAGTGCCAAACACTTACTTTTTTTTTTTAAAGATTTATTTATTTATGCATACAAGAGTTGGGGTATAGACCAGAGATGTGGGGGTGGTGAGAGGATTCACCAGAGACAGAGCAGGCAGATCATCTGAAATAGTGCTGAGGGGAGCAGCAGACAAGACAAGAGAGGTTTGCTGCACCACGGGGAAGCAACCTGGGCAGGGATCCAACTGTTGCTGCAGTGGCTGCAGATAGCTTCATAGTGCTGAGACTTAACCCCTTGCACCAACAGGGAGGCCCTAACCACTTACTTTTATGTGTGTAGCTTTCTGTACTTCCTGACCACTTTCATTATAAATTCTCATGTTTTACCATGAAGTTACTTGTACCCCAGATGCTAGTATCTCAGAATCCCCACCATGATGCTTCCTTCCAATAACTACCACATTCAAAGTCACTGGCACAGCATAACTTTGCCTGTTTTTATATTTTATGTAAAGAGAATCATATCATATATACTGGTTTGTACTTGACTTTTTCCCCTTATCATTTGTGATAATCTTCCCTAAGATGTATGTAATTATAGATCCATCATTCTCATTTTGCTGAGTTCTGCTATAGAATCGGGTTACAGGTGATTTATCCAGGAGTTGATGCGAATTTGGCTGGCTATTATAAATAGTGTTGCTATGAATACCCTCTTCTATCTCTTGGTGTAACAATTAAAATTTCTGATAGGCATATGATAGGAATGGAACTGCTGATCTTGTTGGATATGTATGACTTTATTAGTAGACACTGCCCAGTTGTTTTAAAAGTTATTTACACCAACTTTTATTTCCATCATCAGAGTGAGGTTGAAAAATTGTTAAGTCCATTGGGATATTTTTACTAAAAATTATCTAGATCTTAAACAGTAAGTTAATTGACTTCCACTGAACTAAGCAAATACATGAAGAATTTCAGAAATTAGACTAGATGAGGGATTAGAAAACTCTTTCAATGCTAGATAAGACTCATATTTAACTATACAACAATCTCTAAATTGCTGGTTGGAGTCCAGCTCTTATTGTTAGAAATTGTCTTGCATGAAATCACAAAAACAGGTTGCATTTACTGCAAACATTTTCATTCTAAAATATACCAAGACAACTAGGTTACACCCATATGGCACTTTGAAGAAAACACTGCTAGATTTCCCCCCTGTGGGGAAGTAAGCTGGCAACACAGTGACCCTGAGAAACTAATAGTGATGACCTCTTTGCTTCAACAATCTTTAATTTCCCCAGTGAATATGATTTTCTTAAATGTTTGTTGAATTGATAGGTCTAGAAAACTAAGGTGTGTACCTATAGAGTACAGATATGGAAAGTGATTATTGAATGATCTTTTCCACTTCGTTCAGGACTTGGATTTTTACTGCATCCTGGAGGTGTTTGGAGACATACGGAGCCCCCCCTCTGGACTTGCACACCACTGGCTTCCAACTGACCACCACACTGGCTCTCACTGTGCTTTCCAATATGACACCTTCAGTGCCATTTTGTTGTGCAAAATACAGAGCTTTCTGGTTAGAGCTGAACTGAGGTCAAAAATTCATTTTCATCTGGTTTCAACAAAGACCATCACAGAATTCTCTGCCTTTGGAAATTTGTCCTGAGATGGATTTAAAACAGTGACCTGAAATTCAAAGCGCACACACACACACACACACACACACACACACACACACGCATACATGTGCGTGTGTTTGTTTGTTTATTTATTTATTTATTTATTTATTTTCCTTTTGTGAGCTGTCCAGGTCCACATCTCTGAGCTACTAATTTTCCTAAAATGAAATTATACTGGTTCTTTGGTACCCTAGATAGATCCTTTGAGTTTTGATATTTTTTCCTCCCTTTTTTCTACTTCACTGAAACTGAATTCTGTCTTACCTGGATATTTTCTGAGCAAGAGCAAACACCAAAATTGGTGATAGGTTCTCCACTTGTGTTCCACTTTCCCAGACTGTTTTTCTTTAAACATCTTCTGCAAATAAAAATATTATCAAAGTGAGGTGTGTATTTTCGCGTTTATGCATGAATATATAAGTATTTGGTATTAAATCCAGATGTCCTAGGTATAAGTTACTGATTTTTGATATCTTGAATATACATTGTACTAACACTTGACCTGACACTGGATATTTTATGGGGTTGAGGGACACAACGTACTGATTAAATAGTACTGAGACCAAAGCTCACTGAATTGTGGGTGCTATGTTTTTTTACCTTTTTCTTCTCCTTGGTCTTTTCATCATCTCCTCCAACAGGAAGGGAATAATGCACAATATCAAGTTAATAGTTATACACTACCTTAGAAGTTTGAATAAGCAATACTGTAGTACAAAAACAGGGGAATTGGAGGCAGAAAACTTGGATCTCAACTTGAGCTACTGGCTGATTTCTTGAATAACTATCTTTGTCCATATGAAGTTTGGGTTCTTCAACTTAAAAACGGGATTAATAATTCACAGGGTTGTTGTGATTGTTAAATGAAAGCACATACACAAAAGAAACTTACAACATATAAAAAGTGTCTAATGTCTATTATTACAGTATAATGAGGCATGAAATGAAAAAAAGAGATAGTTCAAATTTGTTAAACACAGGTTTCTATCAGGCCAAATAACACATACCCATTCATCTGCACACCACCACACATGCACACATGCATATACATAACCACTTACGGATCACTGACGTTCAAACACATGTTGTCAATTCCAGGGAAGGACCACATGGCTGAGACCAGAGCTTTTGTGCTTGGGTGATAATTCCTATAATTTTAAAAGACAGAAGTAAATGAATGATTTTTTCACTAGTCTCCCATATTGAATTCAGGCTCATAAATGATTTGAAGGAATCAAATAGGCTATCATTAAGACTGCTGAGTAAAAATCTAAGAAACATTCAGCCTCGGGAAAAAAACGAGTCAAGGAAAAAAATCTCATATATCTCTGGTTGGCTGTATTGTTATTTTCTAATTGTTACATCATTTCCTGCTCACCTAATATATGTATAGATTATAGAATTCTGACATTACTATTCAATATTTGTGAGACCAAAAATGTTATTTGCTATCTATTAGAACAGATTGGGGAGCCATACTCAATCTGATTCTTTTATATTAAAGTCTAGTCAATAAAGCAAATATCTACGATATCTATGTTTTTAGGTCAACCAAAAAATTATTCAAAAGTTATTTGTTGACAATAGAAGCATCATGTTAGGATAAATCAGACTTCATTTTTTGGGTAGGCAAGTGCTATGGCTCCTTGGCTCTTTAGTTTTCGGCATTTGTGGTATTCACCAGGTACAATCACACCTCTCAAGGCATAGTAGACATGTTTTCATTAAAGGAAAGAAACTTACCCATAGAAAGCTGTCTGTTCAGTGGTACCATAGAGAGATGGGGAGATCTGGATCTCTGGGTAACTGTTGCTGGAATCTCTCAGAGTGCCAAGACCCATGGCAGTGGTTACGAAGACTATGGGGAGGATAACCTGAGCAATGAAACCTTTCCAGTTCCTGCGGGTGTGGTGGAACCTCTTAATAAGGATAGCCATTATCTTCTTCAGTAACAGTCCACAGCCATCCAACCTCTCTCCTCTTGTCAGGATTTTGTCTGATTAAGAAAAAGAGAGTAGGTATGGTTCTAGAAAAATCCTGATAGATCAAGTAATAAAGTAACTTCAATAACTGTATGCTGTGATATGATAGGAAAAACTGTATTTTGGAGATTTGGATTTGAGGCTTAGCTCTCAGCAAGCCTGTGGTCTGAACCTCTTCATCAAGAAAATCTTTCTCACATGAGAAAAAACAGTCTCATAGAATTGTATGTAAAAGTTATTTGAATATTATAAATCACTGTATGCAAAGTATTATTAGTCGTGTACATAGTGATTTTAAAAGTCAAGGTTAGATATTTTTGGCAAGTGAAACAGAAGTAAATATAAACAAAAGAGATTACATCAAATCGAAAAGCTTCTGCACAGTGAAAGAAACTATCAGTAAAACAAAAAGACAACCAACTGAACAGGAAAAAATATTTTCACATCATATACCTGACAAAGGGCTGATATCAAAGATATATAAAGAACTCATCAACTCAACAAAAAGAAAACAAATAATCCAGTCACAAAATGCGCAGAATTGCTAAACAGACACTTCCCCAAGGAAGAGAAAAAGCTTATTATCACTTATCATCAGGGAAATGAAAATCAAAACCACATGAGACCATTCTCTCTCACGCCGGAGAGAATGGCCCATATTAAAAAGATTAGAAACATAAGTGTTCATGAGAATGTGGAGAAAAATGAACCTTTGCACACTGTTGCTGGGAATGAAGATTGGCTCAGCTACCATGGAAAACACTGGAGATTTTACAAAATATTAAGATAGATCTACAATATGATCCAGCCATTCCATTTCTAGGTATCTACCTGAAAAGTACAAAAACAGTAATTTGAAGTGATATACGCCCTCCTTTGTTCATTGCAACACAATTTACAATAGCCAAGCTGTTCAAACAACCCAAGTGCCCAAAGACAGATGAGTAGATTAGGAAGATGTGATACAGCTACACAGTGGAATACTACACAGCCATAAAAGATGAACTTTTGCCATTTGCAACAATATGAATGGAATTGAAGAGGATCATGCTAAGTGAAATAAGTTAGAAGGAAAAGACAAACACTGCAAGGTTTCACTTATATGTTAAATATAGAGAAAGAAAACAAAGGCGAGACAAAGCCAAACCAAAACAAACCTAGAAATCTGACTGTGGAATTGAGGCTCTAATAGTGGTGTGAGGGGTAAAACACAACAGGGAGGGGGCACAATGGACTACGGCAGAGCACTCTGGGAGACTTGGTGGTGGGTGTTGTGGAGACAGGCATCTGAAGAGGTGTGACCCTCTGCCTCAGCATCACATCAGTGTTGTAACTGCTGTTACCTCAATAAAACAAAAGTTACTTTGAATTTTATAAATGAATTTTAACACAAACTTCAAGCCTCTACATAGACTCAGCACATGTTATTAATTCTAATACTCAAGACACAGTTGCTATCAAGAGATTGACTTCAAATAAGAAAAGCAGAAATCAAAACATCATTCTAGAATAAGAATTCATTCCTATTGTAGGTAACTTAGTGATTATAAGACCAACAGGTTCATTCAGATGTGACAAACAATAAATTCACCTTAGATGTTCAAAAAGGAAAATACTTTCCTCCAGAGTATAATTCTAATTCAAACACTTATTCATTACATCCTCTTTAGAAATCCAGACTGATTATAAAGCATTTCAAAACTCTATTTTACCACCAGAATCACAAAAAAAGGCTCACTGGGAAAATGTCTACCCATATCCCACCCCTTCCCCTGAAATTCATTTTAGGAGCTGAGAGAAATTCCATGGCCTCTGAGAGTAAGAGCAACCTGAGAGGCCATAAACCATTGTTTCCTCAGTAGAGTTCTTACAATGGATCCTGTCAGCAGCCCCTTAAAAATAGTTTCAAATATAACATTCTCTTGGAAGACATGCTACCATGCACTCCTTTACATGGGGTGAGATGACAGTATTCATCAACTCTGTGTATATTTTTAATTCTCCATCAGAAATTATGCAGCACAAAAATCATGATCTTCATTTAGCTGATAAGGAAAAATACAAAGCTGCTTAATTTAAAATGAATTCCAATTAAACAGAGTGAACAAGTTTAAATGCAAACTCATATCTCTGCAAAGGGGAATTGAAGAAGGAGCAGAATATTTTAAGTTAATTAGTATGCTTTTCTGTTTCTTGCTAAATTACATGTGGATGACTTACAGGTGTATCAACTGAAGTAAATGTGCTTTCTAAAAGATAACGTCAGCGAGGGGAATATTCTCACTGAAGAATAGCTTCAAATTTTGAGACAAATGCAGATGTTCTGGAGCAGATGACCACTTTCTACTCTAAGTCCTCAATTCCCTGGACTCAACAATTCTTTTCCCCAAAAGATGATAAATGAGGAATACGGTAGAAGACAAATGAGACTCAAGTTCGAGAATTATGCAAACATCAGAGGTAATCTTTTTCTGAGTTTTAGAGATAGACACATGTTTAGTTAAAAGTTCTGTTCCTAGAGATATTTTTCCAATTTAAGCAAACTTTAGCAATGACTATGGCATAATTTATATATTTTAGTATATACACTTCCTTAAGTAGTGTTCCAAAGTTATAAACTACCAGAAAGAGAATAAGAGAAGATAAGAGTTATTTTCAAAAGAGTGCTTTAAAAGCAAAAAAGATAAATTCATGTCATTTGCAGCAACATAGATGGAGTTGGAAGCGATTATGTTCAGTGAAATGTCAGAAGAAAAAAGATATCGAATGGTTTCACCCATAGGAGGAATACAGGGAAGGACAAGGGGTCAGAAAAAAAAAAAAGACAAAACTAGCAGGCAAACTATAAACCCGAGACATATAGCAGGGGAGGGGCAGGGCGAGGGGTCAAAACAGAGGAGGGAAGAGCACAAGAGACTATGGTGATGGTTCACAGATGCCTTCGTGGTAGGAATTTTATAGGGATTACACCTGAGGGAAGATATCAAACATCATACAAAATGAACAACGATGTAAATAAATAAAACCTGAAAGAGTGCTATTCCTCAAAGTCATGCCAGGAAGCATGAAATTTCAAACAAGTCTTGAGTGAAGAACTGGAGAGGCAGCTAGTACTATGGGTTCTTAGCCATCAAGTTCAACTTCATCAATGCAGAGACCTTCCCCCAAAAGCATTTTCTCAGAGCCAGAATCTGCTCAGCACCTGATTCCTTCAGCATGCGTGGAAGATTAGACATGTCTTCCAATGAGGTCCCATAAAGAGTGATGATGTTTTAAAAGAAAAAAAAATCTGATGAGTGTTCCCTCCACTTGAACATGTCTAGTAATGGGAAAGGACTCTCGTGAAAGGTAACTTTTCCCAGGATTGGCCAGCACCAGGTACCAGGAGGATTTGATCTTGTTGAACACAAATCTGAAAATTTGAAGATGGCGTCTGCCCTCTTGTGGACACCAAACTGTCAAGAAAGCGCTTACTCCTTCAAAATATTTTTCAATAGGGAATTCGACTTGGTTTAATAAATATTTTGCATATAAGTAAAAGCGGGCATATATTTCTTTAGTCATTTTGAACTTAGAAACAAAATTCAAAGCTAAATAAAAAAGTCAAAATCTGTTTTTCTCATTTACGTCAATTATTTGAATGAAGCAAAACATCCCCATTAGATTTATACCGTCTCTGTCTGTGAAGTTGCTGCTGCTCACAGATAAATCGTCGGGAGTTGAGATGCCATTTGTACTGGAATTTCCAATTTTCCTTTGTGTTAAGTGCTCAAGACTCATATCAGTACTTTTTTGTGACTCTTTAGTCAAGTTCAGAAAGACCTAAAAAAAAGAAGCCAGAGCACTTCATCAGTGTAAAAAAAAAATGCGTGTCTTTGTTAGCAGCTGAGCTCAATGTGAACTTTTATCACCTTTATTGAAACAAGCGTGACTTTAAAATTTTTGAGCTTGACTCCCAGTGAATATTTTGGTATATAAATGGTATGTCCTCTCATTGGAGTGACACAGTTTTTCTCAGAACTCAGTCTTATATAAGAACAGTCTTGAGATACTTTTAAGATTTCTGAAAGCATTTATTTAAAAACAGTTCTTTTTGGGGCCTCCCTGGTGGTGCAAGGGGTTAAGTCTCAGCCTATGACACTATCCACAGCCACTGCAGCACGAGTTCGATCCCCTCCAGGGAGCTTCCCACATGACGCAGTAGACTTCTCGTGTCTCGCCCGCTGCTCCCCTCAGCAGTGTACTTCGGTTGATCTGCCTGTTCTGCTCCCCACTCTGGCTCTGGTGAGTCCTCTCACTACCCACACTTCTGGCTTACACCCCAGCTCTTGTATGCATAAATAAATAAATCTTTAAAAAAAATAAAACCAGATTTTTAAGAGTCACTGATTTCTTCTAAGGAAATAGCAAGTCATATCAGCAGTAAGAAAAAAGGCAATGCCTAAGCATACCTCTTCCACTGTGGTGTCTGAAATGCCATAGCAACCAATGTTGAGGTCACCCATGCCAGCGTCCAGCGCTCTGAGGAGGGATAGATAGGCGCCTGACACTTTGGTGCTAAATGGAGGAAGCACATAAACAAGCTCTCCTCCGATGTCCTCTTTGAGGTAGGCCTCTGGGAGATGTGATCGGATCATCGCTGTCACAGCCATGGTGTCACAGATCGCACTGGCATTTAGATTTGGACTCTAGAGGCAGAAACAGACGTTAAACAGCACTCTCTCTATACACGGCAGTGCCCAATCAGAGGTGGTGCATCCTTTTTTGTCACTGCACTCCTTTGTAAGATCCTATATCAAATTCTCCAGTGCCTCCCTGTCCTCATGGGGTACCCACTGTTGTCTACAAGTAGTAACTGTTCTGCTGGTTCCATTCTCCCACCCCACACTGTCGCTTTCCCAACCTCAATTCTACCAGTTTCCCTCTCACTTACCTACCCCAGGGGTTATAGTCTCTTCTGTTGCTAGATTTCTGCAAGTTCAGTCATACCCCTCCGCAGAACCTTTGCAATCATTGTTCCTTTGTCCCCAGGAAGTAACACTTTCTCTTCCAGCTCCAACACTTGATTCAGCTAACACCTTCTCAGGGACCCCTTCTCTTATATTACCTTATAATGGCACCAGCTAGCAGTCCCGAGCCCCGCCCCCCTGCTTTATTTCTATCAATAGCATTTATCATCTGCTAATATTTTACATAATTCCCTTAGCCACTGTATCATCTGAATTCTCCAGCCTCCATCAGAATATAAACTCCATAAGGGCAGAGATTTTAATAGTACCAGGTGCTTGTTAGTGCCGAAGACAATGCCCGGGACACCTAATGAAGCACAAGACACACCTAACACAGACATTTTTGAATGTGTCAGTGACTAAAACATCAAACTATGTATTTTAGACATCTCAGAAATCCCATCAGGAAGATCAGATGTAAAATAAATGAGAGTTGAAACCTGCCTAATAGCATATACACCGTGCACAGTTTTGATAAATCACATGCTGTGTTAGGTTGTTCAGGGATCCTTTAGTCAGCATTTTTGTTCTTGAAACATATAAAATCATCTTTGGTCTGAGTCAGTCTCCACTTAAAGAGCAGTGATCAGAAAGTGAACACATGACCACATAGTCTCTTCATTTGTTTTTGATACAGCAGAGAGTGTGCAGCAGGCTGAAATACTAGGCAAATTTAAAAACTGACCTTCCATCAGTAACCTCAGGAAAGAGGTCATTTTATCTAGTACATTGGTTCCCCATATGCAATTTCCAGACCAACAGTATTAGCATCACCTGACCTTGTGAGAACTGTGGAAAATAGAGAAGCCTCATCCCAGGCCTCCTGAATTAGAAACTACAGGAGTGGGGCCAGAACTCTGACTTTAACCAAGGCCTCCAGGTGTTAAGATGCTCGCACACATTGAGAAACACAAACGCAGCATATTAATAATGAATTTTAGCAATGAATAAAGTCGGGGAAATTCTCCCTTGGTTTCATATACAAATAACATCATCACCCTCTAGTCAGGCATATTTCCTCCCCACCAACCTTCTTCTTGGTGAGCGTGAGGTGATACCCATCCCCAAAGGCTTCCTTGAGGTAGAAGGGTGACCCGCAGCAGCGCAGCCCGCCCTGCTCCAGGAAGGCGATGCGGTCACTCAGCACTTCAGCCTCGTCCAAGTGGTGTGTCGACAGAATGATTGTTCTGGCTTGAAAAGACGGAAAGAACAGCCAAAAGTGAAAATGAATACAGTCCCCAAGACATGGAGAATGAGCCCAAGTAAATCCTGTGAATGAGGAGGGTCACGTTTTCTGAGCTAGCTGAAGAACTGGCCGGGGGGGCTTCCAGACCAGTCAAAGAGATATTCAAAAGGTGGATTTCTCAGTATTGGGGTGTTTTTTTCCTATATACTGGCAGCAAGTGAGCATTTATTATACCGTGTTTGCCTAAATGTCCATCATTCACAGTGCGGGCACAAGAGATGTCTCCCATTCTGTTAGTTTGCTCATCTAACTTCTCTCTTTCTCTCTCTCCCCCTTTCTTCACTATGAAATAGCACTAATTTTAAAGACTTTTTGAATATTCCTCTCTGATTAATCCACTCTACTCTGATTGCTCCTTTACTTCACATCCTGTTAGCACTTATTTAGTCTGTTTTCAGTTTATTTTCGTTTGTGTATGTTTGGTATCTCTAATTAGATTCTAAACTCCTCTAGGCAGAATTTGGAAATTCTACTGGATGCTATTCCATTCTATTTGCATGCTCTCAAAAAGGCCAGTTAATGCTCAATTCACAGTGGGCATTACATAGATATTAACTAATTGACCCAGAAATTTAGCTGGGAGAAGACTTGGGAGAAGGAAGAGCTCATTTAAGACTTTAATGGCGGTCATAAACAAAAAGACTTCAGCTTGCTGCTCTGCATCCCAGAGGACAAAATTATGGCTGTCAGTTGGAAAGTATATAAGAAAATACTCATACCAGTTTTGTTCTTAGAGATAACATCCCATATACTTCGGCGAGAACATGGATCAACTCCAGTGGATGGTTCGTCCAGTATCACCACCCTTGATCCTCCGATGAGAGCTATGGATATAGATAACTTTCTCTTCATTCCTCCCGACAGTGTCCCAACTCTCTTATGACGATGGTTGTACAGTCCGGTATCATTCAGTGTCCTTCAAGAAGAAAGTAAGGTGGCTATTTTTCACAGATAGAATATTTGAATGTTGGGAAAATACAATAAGCACACTAACTAACAGGTATTCACACACAACTTTTATGTGCTCAGCAAGGCACAATAAACTACTGAGAATTAATGATACAGTTTTCTGTTATTTATCATCTAGTTGGAACTACATAATGAATGCTCAGGAAACAACACAAGGGAATATATGGATCATTCTTTTATTAATTCATTGGACAAATATTTGTGGGATGTCTACCTGTTCTGTGTTAACTCATGCACTAGTGCTGGAGAAAAGCAGTGAGCAGGTATTGTTCCCACTCATAGGAGACTGTTCTAGCATGTATATATGTATGCATATATAGCGAATGCAGGGGAAATCCAGTTGATAAACATATTCCCAGGTAAGTTTACAATAAGCTAGATGGTGATAAGTACAACAAAAATCAAATAAAAACTGGGTACCTGAGATGAAGAGTACCTGGGACTGGCTATTTTAGGCATCTATTTTATTTATGGGATTCCCTCAGAGAAGGTGACATTTGAACCAAGATTAGAAGAGTGGGAGCAAGTCAGATGGCTGTCTGAAGGAAGTTGCTCGAAACAGAGGGAGCAGTGAGGCCTGAGGCTGGAGTCACTGGGCTAGTAAGCCCAGAGCAGAGAGAATGAGCAGGAGAACAGCAGGAAATTAATCTGAAATGAGATAGGTAGGACCTCATAGGCCTTTACATGGACTTTATAAGTTTCACACTTAGTATGGTGGGAAGCTTCTGGAGGGTTTTGAACCCAGGGTTAATATGGGTCTGCTGTTAGGTGCACAAAGACCACCTTGCTGCTCTTTGAAGAGCAGACTATGTAAGGAAGGGGAGAGGTTTATCCATGGGGATTAGCAGCCGCAGCTTTGGGATAACATGGAAGTCAGAGATGAAGAGACTTAAGCAATTCTAGTTTCAAAACTGACTGGGGAGGATAATGTTATTAAATGCATAGAATCGTAGAAAAGTAGACAAATGAAAAACAATAGGTTTGTGATCACATACTTCCTATTGGTATTGTCACCATTGCCTGGCTCCTCTTGGAGAGGAATTACCAGAGCATGTCCTCGTTTCTGTCATAACTGACCTTTTCACTTCTTCGTGCAGCTGCTTTTTAGTCCAATGAGGAACTTTGATGGAGCCATATAAGAGAAGGTGCTCTTTGGTAGTGAGGTAACTGAACAGCACGTCATGCTGCATGCAGACCCCCATGTTCTTCCGCACGGTGTTTAGGTCTGTCTTGATATCTTTTCCATAAACAAAGATGGTACCTGCTGAGGCCCCAAACAGCCCGGTCAACATGGAACTGGAAAAGAGGAAATGTTAAATGTATGTACAAACCAAGTCTTTAAACTAGATATTAGACCAAGATATAATTTAGTTGTTCGAAAAAAGTATTATATTTCCTCTGGGGAGGTCAAGCTATGAAATAAAATGGTGTGAAATTGGAATACAAAATAAAAATGACTTTTAAGTTTTTAATAGTTTAGAGTGTTACATAAACACTGCATAATGGTGATAATGGTGGTGCTGGTTGTGGTGGCGTAGTAAGAATAACAGAAATGGTAGGGTTTTTTAATTACAAGCATGCTCTCTCCTTGAGCAAACTCCTGTGCTTTTCTGACATCAGATGCTATCAATAGTCTCAACTTTCTATCTCTAGCCCAGGCTGTATCACTCAATTCCAGGCTTGCTCTATCCATCCAGCAGACAAAGCCACATCTCCATGACATGTCTTTCAGGCTCCTCAAACTCAACATGTTTAAAACTGATCTCATAAATTATGCCTCAAACCTGTGTCCTCAACAGTGTTACCTCCTTCACCATATGGTAAATCCTTGTGCTGGTTGCACAAGCCTGGAATCCAATTATTTTTGTCTCCTCTCCCATCTCAGTCTCTGAACTCCATCCACGTCTCTCTATTTTCCCAGCCACCACCACAGTACAAGTCACCATCACTACTTGCCTGCCGACCACTGTGGGCTCCTGATTACTTCTTACATGCTCTTTGGCCATCCCCAGTCCCTATCTCCATACTGCGACTTGAATATTCTTGCCGAGATAATCCTTCCTCGTCTTTCTGAGGGTTTGTAAACTAAGAACTTATTTAATATCCATTTCCTCTAGGACAATGTAAGTTCCAGGGAATGGACCATTTTTCTCACTACTTTATCTCACAAACTAGTGTTTTGTACATAATAGACCTTCAATGAAAACTTGTGGATTCAATAGGGAATCAATAAAATATGCAATTCTTCCCATGAAAACACATTGAAATAAAAATAATATACTTCATTCTTTATATTCAGAAAAATAAAATAGGGGCCTTCTCAGCTCCAATTACCACCTCTTCAAAGCCTTTTCTATACCTTTTCTTCATTAGCCTTTCATTGCATACTGGAAATCTTGCCTTTCAAGCATATTTTCTCAGTAGAAAGCCAGCTCTGAATTTAAACAGGCCATAAAAATGAGAGTGGTTGCTTGTCCACTCATTTCATGACCTTCCTTTGTCCCCTTTACTTACCAAATTTATTTAATTTGAATATGTTTGGGCAGCTGCTGAGTTTACTCAGGATGATACTAAATAGGCTATCAGCAATTGACACTCTCAAATAAGGGCTAAAGCACCAATAGAATCTTAGAGCTAGCTCCCAGCTAAGTGTTGAAGAGCACTGGAGGTGAATACATAAACACACACACACACACACACACACACACACACACACACACACACACACACACACAGGAATATCACTTTAAAATATGTGAATTTCTTCTCCATTTGGATACAGGAAAATGCTGGTTAAGTGAAGAGTGAGAAAAACAACCTATGTACCACTCCTGACCTTCTAAATCTCTATTTAATAGCTGCTGATTCTTTTGTTTCTTTATGAACCAAGACAAGGTTTCCCTGTGATGGAGCATCTGGGACTGAGTGTGTTTATACTAGGGTGTATAAATTCAAATTTACACATGAGTGAGGCTAGAAATGCAAATAATTAAAAAAGATTGGGCATGAGAGCCACTACAGGTTGGTGGGGAACAGAGGTGAACCAGAATGCAGATAACGACCAGGCAGACCAAACAAACCTATCTGGGCTGATCTGGCCTTTGAGTCCACAGTTTAGGACATCTGATTTAGAACTTCACTCTATAGCACGCAAGTTGGTCTAGCTTAATCCATATGGGACATGTAATGACTTCATTTTTTATGAGAGAGGTGAGGAAATATTAGGTAATACCCTTCTGTGACAATAAATGTTGAAAAATAGCATACATGGTAGTAGTTTTCCCAGCTCCATTGGGCCCCAGCAATGAAGTAATATGGCCTTCATAAAAGTTCAGATTCAGGTTATCAACAGCAATTTTTGAGCCATAGATCTTTGTAACCCCGTGCAAGGCAACCCCAACAGTGAGATCTTTAGGTTCAGGTTCAATGTTGGAGGGGAACATGTATTCAGGACCTGGAAAGAAATCAGGAGAAGAGTTGTAAGCTCACAAAAAGAGAATGTGCAGTTAAAATTAGACTTTCCCTTAATTAAAAGTTGAAGATTTAAAAAAATATAACTCTAAAAAAAAAAAAATTGGGCCTCCCTAGTGGTGCAACGGGTTAAGCACAGCACTGTGAAGCTATCCAGAGTCACAGCAGCATGAGTTCAACACCTGGCTAGGGAGATTCCCACATGGCGCAGCAGACCTCTCCTGCCTCACCCGCTGCTCCCCTCAGCAGTGTACTTCAGTCGATCTGCCTGTTCTGCTCCCCACCCTGTCTCTGGTGAATCCTCTCACCACCCCACACCTCTGGCCTGCACCCCAGCTTGTATGCATAAATAGATAAATCTTTAAAAAAAAGTCCAGGGACAATCTATTGAGGAATAAATGGATGTATGGAATATAAAGAAACAAAACAGAGAAGCAGGCAAAACTAAACCAAAACAAACTCTAGAAATCTAGAACCAAGGCTATCAGAGGCAGGTGGTGGGAAATGGGAAAAAAGTGGGCAGGGGGTCCACGGGGCTGTGAAGGAGGGCTCTGGGAGCATGGGTGGTTGGATGGTATGGTAACATCCACTCGAGGTGTGAAGCTGTATCTTGGAATCATACACAGTGTTGTGAACCAAAATCACTTCAATGAACAAAATAATATCAAAAAAACCCCTTAAAGAAAAAGAATAAATCAGAATGGGGACCCATGTTTTCAAAGGTTTATGTGTTCTTTTTTTGTTAGGAAAAGTAGTTCAGAATACAGTTATCATAATTATGAAATCTCCTCTACTCAGCAGATCACAAATATTCAAACAGGTCAAAGGCTTTGTTTGTCCTCCAATTTTCAGGATGCTACCAAGTTAGGGAATACAGGTCCACAGGTGTGATATTCCAGTGGTGAGGATGGTTCAGATCCTTGGTTTATAGAGTCCTGTTTATTAATTACGCTCTATGTGTCCTTCAGGCCTCACCAATGGATCACCAGTGTGGGTTGTCTTTATAACGTGGACACCAATCATCTATGAGTCAATAAGACATGAACTTCTAAATGTTTCCCCACTATTGGCGGTGGGTTATGCTAAATCATCTATACTTGTTACTTGGTTACTCCTTATGACTAGTGACAGATGGCTAGAGTTAAGGGTGCAGACTGTGACCAAGGCACAAAATTTTTCTTTGTGTGACTCTAACTGGACCACAAAGGGAACTGCAATCTTGGCCTAATTAGCACCATATGTTAGCCAACTGAGCTAATGAGCCCAGAAAAAGCCACAATTTAATCTCCATAAGAGCCCAAACACATATGTGTAGACATATTCACCCATGACTAAAAGGATGATAATTCTGCCATTTAGAAAAACATAATTAACATCACTAGTCATGTAAATTTGATATCACTTCTCTCACAATAAAGCTCGTTGGTGACCTACTTGTCTTACTGGCAGATGGGTTGGTGTTCTGCATCATGATGTTCGTGAACATGAGGCCATTGATTTTCTCATGCTTTACCTCTGCACATCCCAATCGCTCCTTCCAATAAGAAGGAAGGATTGGAAAATACCATGGAGCTGCCATGCCGTATGTTCCTGCAATAAAAATAATTATGAACAGATTGTTAACATTAAGTATCAGAAGCCAAATAACTCCATATTATATATTGTTCAGGAAGCATTTCCATTTTCTGGTGCTATATTAAAATCAAAGTGGTTTCAGTTTCCAAGTAAGAAAAAAGATAACCTTTCATACTTTCTCAAACAGCTTCATTGAGAAATAATTATACAGTATGAAATTTAGACATTGTCAGTGTTAGATGATTTTTCATAAACATTCAAATTGTACAACTATCACTGTAATCTAGGCATTAGAACAGTTCTTTAATTCCAAAAAGTTTCCTTAAGTCTTTTTGTAGATGATCCTTGTTCCTCTCATACCCCAGACAATCACTGATCTGCTTTACCTCTACATATTTTTCTTTCATGGAAAGTTTATATAAATATATTAATACATTATTCATTTACAGAGTTAGAAGAACATACAAATACAAATAAACCTTCATGGAAAAACTCCTGAGCATGTTAGAAGTGATAGCCACTTAAGATCTAAGAGAGGATACCCAACTAATCTTTTCTCATTAGAATCTGGAAAATTCTACTTAGAATTAGGAGATGGCATTTTGCCTTGTAATATTTCAAATGCCTATCTCAGATAATTGGCTTCTGTGCTTCTTAATTCATTCCTTCCTTTGGGAAGGAACTCAACAATGCATTAACTCATTGTGCAAAATTCTGGTTAGTTTTGGGATTTAAGTATTTCCTAGTTGAAGGTTATATATGGCAAATAAAATACTAGGAAATACGTATTAACTGATTTATAATGACAACAGCTATCAAAAGCTTGTACTGTAGGAAGAAAACTCATACCTGGAAAAACATTCCTGACATACCAAGCGATAAGGAAATAAATGAAAGAGTCAGCCAGGATTAGACAGCATAGCCAGCCAAACGAGGTGGTGTCATCTAGAACTGGGGAACTGTACATATTTTCCCACTGAAGACCTAAGAAGTGAACACATATATTCATTCTTTGTAGAACATACGTACTGCAGTTGTAAAAAGAAAAATATATAAAATATAGTTATTTTGGGCACAAGGGGTGAAATCTTGTGCCTCACTGGTGGTACAAGGGGTGAAATCTCAGCACTACGAAGCTAGTGGCAGCCACTGCAGCACAAGTTCGATCCCCAGCCAGGGAGCTTCCCACATGACACAGCAGACCTCTCCTGTCTTGCCTGCTGCTCCCCTCAGCAGTGTATTTCAGTAGATTTGCCTGTTCTGATCCCCACTCTGTCTCTGGTGAATCCTCTCACACCCCACAACACTTCTGGCCTCACCCCATCCCTTGTATGCATAAACAAATAAATCTTTAAAAAAAAAAGTAAAACAGTCTTAAAGAAAGTGACCTACCCACACCCTGTTCTTCATATCGTGCAATATATTGACTTGCATAACTGAACGCTGTTGGGGAGAGCAAACTCTGTGAAGAAAGCAAACAGCATTAATTGTTGTAGATTTCCCATATATCACCAGAGGTATCTTAACATATTGAAAAGTTTGGAGACATATAGATAAAATAGACACTAGCTCTGTTTATATAGATGTTCCTTATAAGTGTGCTACAACTCTAAAAGAAGAGAAGAGGGAATAGCAGTAGACAAAAGATGAAAAATTGTAACTTGGAAAAGATTTGTCAAAATCCAAAATATATATCTCAAAGTCAAATGTTGCACAACAATGTATAAAATAGGTAATGCCAGTGTAATGCAATGTTAAGGCTAAAATAAAAGGAACCTTTAGGAGGCAGAAGATATTTTGCTTCATAAACTGATTTCAAGTAATAGAAGTATTATGAAGGAAAATATACTAAAATATTAATTAGTCGAACTTATAAAACAACAAATTAAAGTTTTTATTAAAAAATCCAACAATGCTTTCATGTTAGATGAAAGTTAGTTATCACTTTCTGTACCATGAATAGCAGTTTTATTATGATTATTCATCAATGATGAGATTTGCTGCAGCTTTCTAAATTTTAAAGTCTTTCATTAAAATCTAAATTAATTTAGTACTTTTGAATTGAAAAGGCAGAAAGGAATTCAAACTTGATTATATGTTGCCAGTATATTTGTCTTTCTATCTGTACATTTTATTTAGTATGTCATTAACACCATGAGAATTCTTCATATATGAGAATAATTCCAGTAGTGGAGGCACTATGACATTTACAGAATTGGACAAGACAGAAGTCATATTTCTGGGACTCTTTAAAATGTGATATAGTCCATTTTAACTGTTCTTTCTTCAGGAACTATTTTTTAACAACATCAAATATTATGGCTTTACAAGCTGGGGGAAGGTTTCCTGTTCATAGTCTTGGGATTGCTTGACATACAATGATATTTTTTAAAAAACCATCATCAGCTCAGCTGATGTTATATCACTGAACTTATGAATTTATGTATTTACTTTCAGTTTAAGAGTCTCAATAATAATAATACTATAAAGGATCCATTGTTCTCATACACTGGCTATTGAGTCGGGACAGCTGACTCACCATGAATACTTTTATTACATAACTCAATTCATCCTCCACTGTAACCAAGACAATAAATGGGAAAAAGGCAATGATGTAGATGAGACTTCCAATCAGGGCTGCAATGTTGGTGTTGTTGAAGAACACACTGATAAGGTAACTCATGGCAATGACTGAGAAGCTGTAGTCCGAAAAATACAGGAACAAAATGAACCCATCTGTCTTAGGGAGAATGTTGCCAAACTTGAGTATAATGATGAGGATGATAATGGTAACCAGTAAAAATCCCACACTCTCTATGAGCCAGGCAAAAAAGTGACTGCAGGAATTCACGCCCATCATCTTCATGTACTGTAAGAAGGAAAAAGTGTCAGCTGCTGCTTCTTAAACAGATATGCTTTCAAATAACAATGACTCCTGTACCATGACAAAATGTCCATGAGACTCTTCCCACAGGAGGGTTTGGATAAGTCTGGTACTTGTCCATGCTTCCTTTATGAAATGAATATATCCATTAAGACCAGACTGCATGCTCTTGCAGTGCCCCACTATAATAAATGTTTGGGACAGTAAGTCTCTTTCCCCCCATTTTTTTTATAATTCCATTTTATAATTTGTATCTAACTGATACTTCCAGATTAAGCTAGTTTAGAATAGATCATCAAAGTTTATGGTTTCCCTTGCAGAATTTTACAACGTAAATTTGCCATTTGTGTAGGAAGGAATATTTCAAGCTGGAAAAAAAAAAAACTGAAACCAAAAAAATCATGGTCTATTTCAAATTCAATGTAGGGACTGAGATAATAAAACTCCATTTTTTAAAAACTAAACATTAATGAACAACACAATCAGCATTTATGTTCCTGAGGGAAATAGAACAGACACAATTCCTAAGAATTTAAAGCATGGAGACTTTAAAGGGAGACTTTCTGTCTCTTGCCATAGTTTCTTTATCCTTGAAATCACTGGCAGGCTAGGTCAGTTTTGCTGTCTTTGTTTCTAAAAAGACATTCATAAACCCAAAATGAACTCATGTATCTGAGATAATCTATAGCTCTTGCAATTGCTATTATTTAATAACTCAGTGATATCCCTAGAGGGCAAGGCATTCCACCATGGCAGACAAAAAACAGACCAGCAGGATGGCTTATGGGATAATGCCAAAGGATTTTCAAAGACTGAACGCCTCCTTGACCTAGGGTGTCTTGAATTTAATAACACTCTATACTTTGGGGGGACCTAGATATCTTGGTTTCTACTTTTCACAATTCATGTCTAATGTTAAGCTTGCAAAGACAATATTCCATTAAAAACAAACCAAAGAAATGCTCCATTGAACAGCTTTATAATCCAGTATTCCTTGTAAAATCAAGGATTTTCAATGTGCCCCCATCTTATCAAAATTGTCTAAAAAAATAGAGAATGCGCTGGATCTTTTGCTCTACAAGCAAAATAGTGAATTTTACTTTATGCTTTTGTAATTTATCACATTTTGATAACTCTGCTGCTCCTGTGTTACCATGGAAACAGCTACCTGACTGCCAACAGTCTAAGCTTTGGGCCTTAAGCTAATCACCACTGAGAAAAAGCCTGCGACTTTTTCTCTTAACTTTGCCCTCTTTCTAAGCTCTTCTCTCCTTGCTTTTCTCCTCCTAGGCCCTGTCACCCTTCTCAGTAAAGACTCAACCTATATTTCCATAGGAGTGGAACTGTTGGTCAGAGTAAGAAACTCAACATGTAGTGAAGACTGACTATGGAAACTTTGCTCCATTTGCTATGCATCCACCATTGAATATAAAATTACATTTTGATGTGAAAAGAGACCTCCCAGATCTTATTTTAGAAATTCCTTCCCTGCAGCCCACCCCTTCTGAGAAAATTACTGTCACATTTGAATGACTGCCTTTCATAGACACTCATCTATTCAAGTATGATCAAGAGATGTCAGCTTTTTATTTCCCTACCCTATTATTTGTATTTTGAGGGTTGTTTCTGGGTTTGTGTTGGTTTGAATGAAACTAGATGGGGAGATATGGAATCTCTCTGCTGATATGCACCATCAAATTTCATGTGACCAATAAGAAAAATATTTTCCCAGTATCGATGTATGTCATTGAGAGACAACAACAATATACTTCACAAAGCTGATGTAACATATTTAGGACACTATCAAGGGCATAAAATAGAGTTGACTTCATGTGCTTAAGTGTGTTTTCTTTCCCTGATAATTGATAACTACAAAAGACAACAGAAAATGGAGAATGAGAATTCTCCATTCATAGCCTTATTAAAAGACAACTCAGAAATCTTGAAGACCTGGACTAAAGGTGTTTATCATTGTAATTTTGAACTTTTAAAACTCAAGATAATATTCTTATTTCCAACAACTGGTAAAGATGGAGACTGATCATTGCATTTTATCAAAACTGATCAGGTTGGGCGCTTCCAAAAATATTCACTACTTAATAGTCTAGCATGAAACGTCAGTGTTAAACTTCAGGATTTTATGCTAGGAAGAGAACAGCTGCTATTCATAAAGAGAAAGAGCAATGAGAGCACGTTAGTCATCTATAAATTATCCAGATGCACTGCCAACTTTGTTATAATAAACAAGACCAAACTTGTTGATGGAACATGGCCCACAGAGAATGGCTTGCTATGCTTTCTTGGATGTCGTTAGTTCCTCTTCAAAGTGACAGATGTCAGGTGCCAACTTTGTAATCAGTCACTTGTTTCAAACCTCCCAAACCTGCTAGAGCAATTCATCAATATATGATAACCTGTTGCTTAAGGAAAACCCCTCTGCATGATGGTCTGCCTCGTTTATGATAAAAAAATGATGAAAAAAAAAGAGGTTCTGTATGGTTTTGGTTAACTATGTTGTCACTCTCAAGAGAAGCTTATGCACAGGGATTGATATTACTGCTATCAGAAAAAAATCATAAATATTCATATATTTACTTGACAGTGATGTCTTCAATCAATTCAACAAGCGTGTCAAGAACTAATTCATATGGAACAATAACATTTTCTACCTCAATTTTTAAAATTCTCCCACAATAGGTATTTATATTAGTTTTGTGATCATTACTTAAATGTTCTAATTCCCTTGAGTGGGCTGAATATGTATGTCAAGATAACATAAAAAACTTGTCTAAAGTGAAGTACCAAAGGACTAAAATATTTGCATAATTTTTATAACATCTCTGCCATCCACAGACATTGCAGGTTACTTGTCTGAACAAAGAAAGAACTCCATATTTTATCTCCAAGTAAATGCAAGCCATGTAATCTCCATATATGTCTTATATTACATCAAATAGATGAACATAAGCCACAGACCAAGAAAATGTGAAGTCACCCTACTCTCTGCAATGAAATAAATTTTTCTATAGATTCAATATTTTCACCTTTAAAAACAAGGAATGCAGAAAAAACCCAATTGAAATGTACTTTGAAATAGTTTTTTAAAAACTTCATTTCATAAATAAACATAGAACATTAATATTTGTGCTAATTTATTTACCATGTTACAGGAATTCACTGTGGTCATACCATAAGAAAGCCAAGGATTAATGGCTTCATTGAAATAGCAACTAATTTGATTTTCTTGTCTAGATTTGAGAACAATTACATAAAGAAAAAGGTGTATATATATATATTTTTTTTTTTTTTGCTTTTTTGGTTTAATTGGAATAAGGAAGTAGGAAATGGGCAGCTTTTGACCTTACTGAATATTAAGATGATGATGCTAAAAAGAGACTATCTACCATAAGTGTTCTAAAGTCCTTAAGAGTCTATGTTAACTAAAATAAGATAGCAAGAGGTAAGGTAGCTATGATGTGAAAACACTTGAGTTCTAGACACTTGAGTTCTGCACTTGAGATCTGCATGCAGATCTACTATTAACTTGCTCCATAGTTTTCAGCAAGTCACTTCTCACCCTCTAGGCTCAGTTTTTTCATCATTAAAAAGGAGGAGGTTATAAATGTGCTCCTTTTTATTTTAAATATCTGGAGTCCCCCTTCTGCCCCTAAGTTCTCATCATCCTGGAAATGTTTCTCTGGAATTTCATTGGTACCACATGTTCTATCTCTCTTGAAATAGCGTCCTACAGTCTATTTATACAATGGCATACTATTCAGCAATAAAAAAGAACAAACTAACCAGATACCTAATGACACAGATGAATCTGTAAACCATTATGCTGAGTGAAAGCCTAACAGAAAGCATTCTTATGGTATGACTGTAGGCATGAAATCCTAAAATAGGCAAAACCGATATATGATGAAATAAAAACACCAGAACAATGCTTGTCAAAGGGAGCATGGGCAGGGCTGGGCTGGACCGGGCATGAGGGAACTCTCGAGGATGACAGCGGTATTCCAGGTCTTCAATGTCATCTGCATTATGGAGTTGTATACATTTGACAAAATAAATCAAAGATAAACTAACAAAAAAAAA